>ML351656.1:1804-11825 GCA_005239505.1 Nicotiana paniculata | reverse complement strand
GGACTTAAAAATCCTATATTACTTGTCGACCACGTACACTTGCGTGTGCATTGGGAATTCAACCAAGCAACAATAATCCGCCTAACCCAAGAAGCTCTGAATCTCTGTACCTGAACTAGATCTAGGCCAGATTTGAACTGCCTCAATCTTCTTAGGATCCACTTTAATACCCTGGGATGATATAACATGGCCCAAAAAGGCAACCGAATCCAACCAAAACTCATACCTTAAAAACTTGGCATATAATTGACTATCTCTCTAAGTCTGAAATATGATCCAAAGATGTTGCTCGTGCTCCTCTTGACTGCAGGAGTAGACCAAATATCATTGATAAAGAAGATCACAAAAGAATCCGAATAGTGCTTGAATAGCCAGCTTGTCAAATTCATAAATGTTGGGGGGCATTGGTAAAACCAAATGCCATCACTAGGAACTCATAATGATCATACCAAGTCCGAAAATCTCTCTTAGGGACATCTGATGCCCTAATCTTCAACTGATGGTAGCTAGATCTCATATCAATATTCGAAAGCAATTTGGCACCCTGAAGCTGATCAAATAACTCATCAATCCTTGGTAATGGACACTTGTTCTTGATAGTGATCTTGTTCAACTATCCATAATCTATGCACATCCTCATCGAACCATCCTTCTTCTTCACGAACAACACTGGTGCACCCCAAGGCGAGACACTAGGTCTAATGAACCCTTTATCAAGCAAATCCTTCAACTGCTCCTTTAGTTCCTTCAACTCAGCTGGGACCATACGATATGGTGGAATAGAAATGGGTTGAGTTCCCAGAGCCAAGTCAATACAGAAGTCAATATCTCTGTCGGGTGGCATCCTTGGTAAATCTGCAGGAAATATCTCTGGAAACTCGTGCATAATTGGTACTGAATCCATGGAAGGAACCTCCGCACTACGATCACAAATATAGGCCAAATATGCTAGACACCCCTTCTCGACCATACGCCGAGCCTTCACAGAAGAAATAACCCTACTGGTAGAATGTCCAGGAGTCCCCCTCCACTCTAATCGGTGAAACACCGGCATGGCTAAGGTCATCATCTTAGCGTGATAGTGAATAATACCATGATAAAGTGGCAGTCAATCCATGCCCAAGATAACATCAAAGTCCACCATATCAAGAAGAAGAAGATCTACACTAGTCTCAAGGTTCCCTATAGAAACAACACATGAACGATAAACATGATCTACTACAATAGAATCTCCCACAAGTGTGGACACATAGACAGGAGCACTCAAAGAATCACGCGGCATAACTAGATATGAAGCAAAGTAGGATGACAGGTATGAATAAGTAGAGTATGGATCAAACAAAACTGAGGCATCCCTATGTCAAAGAGGAACAATACCTGGGATGACAGCGTCAGATGACTCTGTCTCAGGTCGGGCTGGGAATGCATAACATCGGGGATGGGCCCCACCACTCTGACATTCACCTCTCGGGAAGCCTCTAGCTGGCTGGACTCCATATCTAATGGTTTAACCCCTGTTTCTAGATACTCCCCCCCCCCCTCTCCCCCTCTCTAGATGGCTATGCAGGCGATGGAGCAACTGGTGCTGGCGTAATGGCATGAGAACTCTACTCAGGTCTGCCACCCATCAATCTAGGACTCTCCCGGCTGTTGAGGCTTCTGAAGATGAGATTTACCCTGACATACCGGATAACCACAATAGTAAATCTGTAGAAGTGGTGCACCGACAGGATCTGAGGATGTACTAAATGTTGGCTGCTCAAAATGAGACCCATAAGAACCACGACTACCTGAAGCATCGTGGGTGATGTTTAGCTTAAAGTATATATATTTCTATGTATAACGCCTCATATTTTACTTTTGTTTCGTGAATTTTGGATGTTAATTGTGATGATTTATATTAAATTGAAGTGTTTTTATATATATGAATGATTCGGGAGCAATTGGGGACAAAACACGCAAAACTAGAACCAAAACGAACAAAATCGGACGAAATGCGATTTGGGCGCCACAGGCAGCGCCTTGAGCCACCTGTGGTGCTGGAGGCAGTGAGTAACTTAGAGGCAGCGGTCGCGTGGTCACCTGGCAGTGTCCAGGGCGCCGATGGCGGAGAATTTCCTATTTTGCTTGGGACACAGTTTATTCGGCCCTAGACCTACCTAACTCGTATAAAAGAAATACTAAACATATTTTTGAGGGAATTGACACCACTTTCGAGGAAAAACACACACGGGATCATTAGGAAGTGGAGAACTCTCATTTTTCTTCATCTTATTCTAGTATTTTCAATTTATTCAACACTTATAAAATTATTTGAGTACATCATGAGTGGCTAAACACCCATTGTTCTGGGGTTGTGATTTAGCCATGAATATTGTTGTTTAACATTAACTTGACCTTGATTATAATTCACCAATATATGGTTGTTTCTTCAATTTTGTGTTTAATTTCTTAATTTTCTGGCCAGCAGATAGGTTCTATTTACTATCTATGCTATGCTTGGGAAAGTCGTGTATAGATTAGAGAAGAATTGAAGAGAGCACGATTTTAACCCTTAATGGGAGCCGATTTGTGGTTAGATAGGAATATACCTAGTCACCGTGATTAATTAAATATCGTAATACTAATGCGTTCTTAATAGATTAATTTCATAGGAATATAGGCGTTAATCTATTTCGAATAGGCGAGAAGTACTTGGGGAGAAGGCTATGAGAGCAATTATCGATTAATTAGCAACCATGAGTGAACTATATGAAAGGGAGAGTTAATTAGAACACAATATGAATGGTGAATCGATCACAACCCTAGAATAGTTGTCTCTACTGAATATACAACAATCAACTCGTTACTTGATAATTTAGTTATTACTTAGAATTTAAGTTTAATATAATCATATTCTTGGACTTTGATTTTGACTTGATTGAATAACAATTTTAGTAATTTAGTGAGTAGTTAATACAAGTCTCTGTGGGTTTGACACTCAACTTATCATTCTATTACTTATGTGACCATGTATACTTGCGTGTGCGTTTAGGAGCAATAAGTTTTTGGCACGGTTGCCGAGAACTTGAATATAGACTACTTTCTAGTTTTTGCTTTAATTGTTTATTTCGTCTAGTATAACGTTACTTGATTGTTGCTCTAATATCAGGAACTTTGATTGAATGCGTAGGGTCAGAAGCCAGGACAGACTCAACGGCTTTGACCCCGTACCTGATAGAACATTTCACAGGAAGTTGAGGGAAGCAAGGGATACAAACAATATTCAGGTACTCGTTCAATTTCTCGTGAATATGGAAGAGGATCAACATATGGTTGTTCATGAGGTAGCAATGCCCAGTATTGCTAATGTTACCTCCAGTATAGTGAAGCCCAGAATCACTGGGCACTTTGAGCTGAAACAAAGCATGATGTAGCTACTTCATGCAAACGGGCATTTTATAGGTCTTCCACACGAGGATCCACAGCAGCATATTCTGAACTTTCTGGAGATTACTGGTTCTTATATCACTAACGGGGTCACTCCAGATTATGTGAGGCTCACACTTTTTCCATTCTCTCTATTGGGAGAAGCTAAGAGATGGCTAATGGCAGAACCAACTAATTTCATTACATCATGGAATGATTTGGCAAGAACATTTCTGGCAAGGTTCTTCCCTTCAGGCAAAAATGCAAAGATCAGAACTAAGATAGTTGCCCTTAAATAGAAAGCAAGAGAATCTCTATATTCAGAATGAGAAAGGTTCAAGAAGCTACTCAGAGACTGTCCTCATCACAATCAGACCAACGAAGTGTTAGCTCATACTTTCATAGAGGGGCTCCATCCCCAAACAAAGATTGTGGTAGATGTTGTAGCTGGAGGTCAAGTATTGGAGAAAAGCTTTGATAAAATATATGCATTATTGAATAAATTCTCCAAAAGAAACCCATATTGGCAAGGAGATATGGGTAGGAACATGGCGCAAAAATCACCAGGGGTTCTTGAATTAGACCATGACTCGGCATTGTCAGCACAGATCTCTACACTAACCAACCAAGTCAATCAGATGACCATGATCATTAACAAGCAACAGACTCAACCAGTGCAACAGGTTCAACCAGTGCAACAGGTTCATGTATTTTGTGAACTATGTGGAGAGGGTCACCCTAGCGACTTGTGCCCAGCTAATCCAGAGTCTGTATGCTTTGTGGGTAATGCAAATAGGGGTCAGGTGAATCAATATGGTAAAACTTATAATCCCAACTGGAGGAATCACCCAAACTTTTCTTGGGGTGGAAATCAAGGCACTTAGAATCAATACCGGCCTCAAGCACCTCAGCAACAATACAGACCACCCCAGGCTGAACAACAAGTTATCCTTGAGGAGATGATGAAGAAAATGATGGCTGATCAGCAAGCCTTCAATCAAAAATTAATGGCAGATCAACAGGTCCAAGTCATAGCAATGAGAAATTTGAAACGCCAAATGGGGCAAGTTGCCAGTGCCCAAAATACCAGACCAGTGGGAGCTCTCCCAAGTGACACTGAGGCTAATCCTAAGGCATACATTAATTCCGTATCATTGAGGAATGGCAGACAATTAGAAGAGGTCCAGTCAAAGAAGATAAAGAAGGTAACTTTGAATGAGAGGCCAGCCACTATAGAATCAACATCAGACAAATCAAAAGAGTCAGAGAAGCCAGCTGAAGGGGTGGTGACTGAGCAACCCCCACCAGTGGTTGCAAGGCCACCTCCTCTTTTCCCTCAAAGGTTGCATAAAGTGAAAGATAATACCGCATACAAAAAGTTCCTTGATCTTTTGAAACAGGTGCAAATTAACATTCCATTGGTAGACATTTTGCAGGAAGTGCCCAAATATGCTAAATACATCAAGGACATTGTAGCCAATAAAAAGAGGCTGGCTGAGTTTGAGACCGTGGCACTCACTGAGGAATGTAGCTCAGGAATTCAAAGCAAGCTACCTCCGAAATTGAAGGATCCGAGTAGTTTCACTATCCAAATCTCGATCGGTAAGCAAGCAGTCGGGCGAGCTTTGTGTGATCTTGGGAAAGCATTAATTTGATGTCGCTATCTATGTTTAAACAGTTGGGGTTGGGTGATCCATGACCAACAACGGTTATCTTACAGTTGGCTGATCGCTCCCTTGCTCATCTTGAAGGAGTGATTTAAGATGTGCTAGTTCAAGTGGGCTATTTCATATTCCCTGCTGATTTCATTATTCTGGATTACGAGCCTGATCAGGAAATCCCATTTATTTTTGGGTGTCCCTTCCTAGCCACGGGCCGAGCTATTATTGATGTGTGTGAAGGGAAGATGACAATGAGAGTTGGTGATCGAGTGGAGGTATTTAATGTATATAAAGCACTCAATTACATGTCCACTATGAAGAGTTATCCATGATTTCTGTAGTGGAAAGCAATGTTGAATCGTTGGTTCCTCATATGATCCATGTTGACCCTCTTAAAGGAGTCTTGATTGGGGATGAAGAAGGTAGTGAAGATGAAACGAGGTAAGAAATAGAGCAAGTACTTGATATATCTTGCAGTTCTGTCCACGGGTTAGGAAGATTTGAGGAGCTGAACAAGCTTGTTACTCTGACCCCTCCTAAATCATCTATTGAGGAAGCTCCAACGTTAGAACATAAGCCCTTTCCAGCACATCTACGCTATGCTTATTTAGGGAACTCTGAGACATTGCCCGTGATTATCTCATCCA
The DNA here is from genome assembly GCA_005239505.1 of Nicotiana paniculata. Lineage (NCBI taxonomy): Eukaryota > Viridiplantae > Streptophyta > Magnoliopsida > Solanales > Solanaceae > Nicotiana > Nicotiana paniculata. Next base: position 6,109 of record ML351656.1, on the reverse strand, counting down.
GCCTGACTAACACACAAGAAGAGAAATTGCTCAGAGTACTTCGTGAGCACAAAAAGGCGATTGGGTGGACAATTGCAGATATTAAAGGAATCAGTCCATCATTTTGCATTCATAAAATATTCTTGGAAGATGGACATCGCCCGAGTGTTTAGCATAAAAAGAGGTTAAATCCCATTATGAAAGAAGTCTTGAAGAAGGAAGTTATAAAATTGCTTGATGCAGGTATCATCTTTCCTATTTCTGACAGCAACTGGGTAAGCCCGATTCAATGTGTGCCCAAAAACGGGGGGATGACTGTGATTGAGAATGATAAAAATGAGCTAATTCCTACTCGCACTGTTACAGGATGGAGAGTTTGCATTGACTATCGAAGTCTCAACAAGGAAACCCGCAAGGACCACTTCCCACTTCCCTTCATTGACCAAATATTGGACAGTTTAGCGGGACATGATTATTATTGATTTCTTGATGGGTACTTGGGATACAATCAGATTTTCATATGCCCAGAGGATCAGGAGAAAACCAAGTTTACTTGTCCTTATGGCACTTTCACCTTCAAGCGGATGCCTTTTGGTCTTTGTAACGCACCATCCACCTTCTAGAGATGATGATGGCTATTATCACTAATATGGTGGAAAAATTTGTAGAGGTGTTTATGGATGACTTCTCAGTCTTCAGGTTATCTTATAATTATTGTTTGAAAATTTTGAGTATGGTATTAGCCCGCTGTGAAGAAACAAATCTGGTCTTAAATTGGGAGAAGTGTCACTTTATGGTGAAGGAAGGCATCGTTTTAGGTCACTGAGTGTCTAAGAGTGGCATTGACGTTGATAAGGCAAAAGTGGAGGCGGTTAAAAAATTACCTCCCCCAATTTCTGTGAAGGGTGTACGGAGTTTCTTGGGGCATGCAGGATTTTATAGGCATTTTATTAAAGATTTTTCTAAAATCGCTACTCCTTTGTGCAGGTTGCTCGAAAAAGATGTCAAATTCAAGTTTAATGAAGCCTGCCTAAAGGCATTTGAAGAACACAAAAAGAAATTGATAGATCCCCCCATAATTGTTGCACCAGATTAGTCCCTACCATTTGACCTTATGTGTGATGCCAGTGACCATGCTATTGGGGCAGTGCTAGGCCAAAGGAGAGACAAGGTGTTTTATTCCATTTACTATACGAGTAAAACTCTTGATGATGCACAACTGAATTACACCGCCACTGAGAAGGAACTGTTAGTTTTTGTATGGGCCTTTGAGAAATTTCGGGCATACTTGTTGGGAACAAAAGTCATAGTCCACACCAATCATGCAGCAATCAGGTATCTATTTACAAAAAAAGAATCTAAAGCTAGATTGATGCGCTGGGTTTTGTTGTTGCAGGAATTTGATGTGGAGATAAGAGACCGAAAGGGCACTGAGAACCAGGTAGCTGACCATCTATCAAGGCTGGAAAATCATGACCATGTGGAGGAGGATAGACAAATCAAAGAAGTATTTCCTGATGAGAAATTTTTTGTTGTAACCCAAGACCCTCCTCCATGGTATGCTGATTATGTGAATTATCTTGTGAGTGGGGTACTTCCTCCAGAAATTGAATCTGAGGCAAGAAAGAGGGTCTTACATGATGTGAAGTTCTACTACTGGGATGAGCTATACTTATACAAACAATGTGTTGATCAGTTGATGAGGAGATGCATTCCAAACAAAGAGGTAGAATTAGTGTTGTATGATTGTCATGCATCTTATGGGGGAGAGTCCATGATGAATAAGCGAAGAAGGGAAACAAATAAAAAAACGAGAAAAAAGTATAAAAAGAAAAGAATCGCACTCCTTTTTCTTCTTGTTATTAGTCTTCTTTTAAAATCTATAGCAACTAAGATTAACCAAAAGAGTACAAGAAGGATTCATTCTGGTGCGATCTTTCTATCAAAAATGTTAATAAATTCCAAAATCCATTTCGCCGTCCAGTAGCGATTGTCTTTTTGATTGGTACCGCAGTCGTCTTTTGGTTGGGCATTGGTGCAACATTACCTATTGATAAATCCCTAACTTTAGGTCTTTTTAAAAATTTTAAATTGATTCAATTGTGAAATAACACGACATGTGTATCTAGGGAATAGTTTCTTCAAAGCAAATTCTCTCTAGATACATCTATTCAATTTAATTCTGAATTTATTTTGAATATATGATACATTAATACTTAATATTCAGACCTCGTGTCCGGGCTCCAAAAAAATTTCAAACAAAGAATTCTAATTTCTAATTCGAAAGATTCTTTCTTTCAACCCCTATTTATATTTTGACCAAGAGCAAAACTTTACTTTGAATTTTTAGTCATTCTTTTTATTCATGGAATAAGTGGTGATCCAAGGATTCTTACTCAGGGAATCCTTGATTTGATTTAGGTTAGGTTTTTTTTATTGAATCATCGTGGTTCTAGTATGAATCTGAGGTTTTAATCGATTCATAGGGTCTTAATAGAACAGCGGCGAAAGTACTACAATCCGGGTTCTTTTGGCCAACTCTATTCAAAGACGCCCATGCATTTGTTAAAAAGTGTGACCAGTGTCAGCGGATAGGAACGATCAAGAGGAGGCACGAGATGCCTTTGAATAATATCCTGAAGGTGGAGATTTCTGACGTGTGGGGAATAGATTTTATGGGACCATTCCCATCATCCAGAGGAAATAAGTACATTTTATTGGCAATTGACTATGTGTCAAAATGGGTATAAGCGATTGCACTGCCGACAAATGATGCCATGGTTGTAGTTGCGTTTGTGAAAAGAAAATATTTTTGAGGTTTGGGACTCCACGTGCCTTGATTAGTGATGAAGGGACCCATTTTTGCAATCGATTGTTGAATAACCTTCTAGCTAAATATTGAGTCCGTCATAGAGTTGCGACAACATATCACCCTCAAAAAAGTGGACAAGCAGAGGTATTGAACAAAGAAATAAAGAAAATATTAGAGAAGCGGTGAAGTGTGAACAGGAAGGATTGGGCTGCAAAATTAGATGACGCCTTATGGGCATACTGAACAGCTTACAAAATGCCAATTGGGGCGTCACCGTATAGGTTAGTCTATGGGAAGGCATGTCACTTGCCCGTTGAACTCGAACATAAAGCATATTGGGCCATCAAGAAGCTGAACATGGACCTTGAAGCTGCGGGTGAGAAAAGACTGCTGCAGTTGAATGAATTAGATGAGTTCAGGCTGCACTCGTACGAAAATGCTAAACTGTACAAAGAGAAGATCAAAAGATGGCATGACAAGCATATTAAGTCGCGTCAATTCGAGCCAGGCCAACAGGTATTATTATTCAATTCTAGACTAAGGTTGTTTCCTGGGAAGCTAAAATCGAGATAGTCAGACTCGTTTGAGGTGGTTCGAATCACTCCTTATGGTGCACTTGATTTGCGAGCTATACACGGTGAAAGAAAATTTTTGGTGAATGGGCATAGAGTCAAGAACTATTGGGGAGGAGCCATGAATCATGAGAAAACCAAAGTCGTACTCGTTGATAAGCAAAGCAAGACTCTACGTCGTGTCGTGACGTTAAATCAAGCGCTTATTGGGAGGCAACCCAATTTTTATTGCTTTCATAGTTAACTTCTTGAATTTTTTTTAGAGTAGATAGCTTTTACATTTTTCTTTATAGGAATAGAAATTATAGATATAATGGTGTAGGACATGTAATTGAGTATTTAAAAGGTTAGAGGGGGGTGGATATTAATTCAATATATATATATATATATATATATATAGAAGGTGAAATATATTTAGAAAACCAAAGATTAAGATTTTATCAAAAAATTTGGATACCATTAGGCTAATCAAAATAGATAATTTAAAGCACTTAGAATATTTAGACTTAAAAATACCCTTTGAAAAGAAATACAGAAGTTTAAAAGATCAGACTATTATAAAGTGCAATTTCAGTAACGGAGAACATATTCTACATACAGAAGACAAGCAATATAATACTTTAGTAGATTTAATAATAAATCTAAGTGAAAGGCTTCAACGGGATAATAAACATAATAGACAAGTTTTAGAAGAGATACGTTTATTAATAGAAAAACAAAATAAAGTTTTTATAAAATTAGAAGAAAATTTGGACTTTCTAAAGACACAATAAAAAGAAATAGAAAAAAGAATATTTTCTTCAGACAAAAGGACTGATAAACAATTGCTTAGTGAAATAGAAGACATAAAAAGGAGATTGGAAGAGCAAAAAACGATTTCTCTTTCATGAAAATAGCAGATATACATAAAGAAGCCTTACAATTATTGAAAAAAACTATACC
>MDKI01183945.1:0-10962 GCA_005239505.1 Nicotiana paniculata | reverse complement strand
CTGCTCCACGACTCAAGGCATCGGCCACTACATTGGCCTTCCCCGGATGGTATAGAATAGTGAAGTCATAGTCCTTGAGAAGCTATAACCATCTCCTGTGATGCAAATTCAAATCCTTCTGCTTAAACAGATGTTGTAGACTACGGTGATTAGTAAAAACCTCACAATGCAGCCCGTACAAATAAGGACGCTAGATCTTCACGGCGTGAACAATGGCTGCTAGCTCGAGATCATGCGCTGGGTAATTCTTCTCATGAGTCTTCAACTGGCGTGAGGCGTTAGCAATCAGCCTACCCTCCTGCATCAATACACAACAAATGCCTATCCTCGAGGCATCACAATAGACGATATAAGAAGCTAAAGTTGATGGCAATACTAACACTGGAATTGTGGTCAAAGCAGTCTTGAGCTTCTAAAAGCTCTCCTCAGACTCGTCCGACCACCTGAACGGAGCACCCTTCTGGGTCAATTTGGTCAAGGGTGAAGCAATAGAAGAAAACCCCTCAACAAAGCGACGGTAATATCCGCCGAAACCAAGGAAGCTCCTAATCTCTGTAGCTGAGGACGGTCCGGGCGAACTCTCCACCGCCTCTATCTTCTTTTGATCAACCTAAATACCCTCATCGGACACCACGTGCCCCAAGAAAGCTACTGAGCCAAGCCAAAACTCACACTTGGAGAACTTTGCATAAAGCTTCTCCTCCTCAATATCTGCAAGACAACTCCCAAATACTGAGCATTCTCCTCCTGGCTACGAGAATATACCAGGATGTCATGAATGAACACAATAACAAAAGAATCCAAGTACGGCTGAAACACGTTGTTCATCAAATTCTTGAACGATGCTGGGGTATTGGTCAGCCCAAAGGACATCACCATAAATTCATAATGACCATATCGAGTCCTGAAAGCTGTCTTAGGAATATCAGAATCCCGAATCTTTAGCTGATGATAATCGGATCTTAGAGAAACTCTGGCTCTCTGAAGCTGGTCAAACAAATCATCAATACGAGGCAAGGGATACTTATTCTTGACTGTAACCTTGTTCAACTGTCTGTAGTCAATACACATTCTCATAGAACCATCATTTTTCTTTACAAACAACATCAGCGCACCCCAAGGTGACACACTAGGCCGAATGAACCCCTTATCCACGAGTTCCTGAAGCTGCTCTTTCAAATTCCTTCAACTCCGCCGACTCCATACAATACGGAGGAATAGAAATGGGCTGATTGTACAGCACCAAATCAATACCAAAATCAATATCCTGTCAGGTGGCATACCTGGCAGGTTAGTAGGAAACACGTCGGGTAAATCACAGACCATAGGAATAAAATCAATAGTGGGAGTCTCAACACTGACATCCCTCACAAAAGCCAAATAGGATAAACACCCTTTTTCTACAATACGCCGAGCCTTTACATAAAAAATCACCCTACTAGGCACATACTCAACAGAACCTCTCCACTCAACTCTCAGAAATCTTGGCATCGCTAAGGTCACGGTCTTAGAGTGAAAATCCATGCCCAATATCATGTTAAAGTCAACCATGCTAAGTTATAACAGGTCCACTCGGGTCTCCAGACCCCCAATAGATATCACACACGACCTGTACACACGATCCACAACAATAGTATCGCCCACCGGAGTCGACACATGAAAAGATGTAACTAAGGAATCACGAGGCATATCCAAAAAATCAGCAAAGTATGATGAAACATAAGAATACGTGGAACCTGGATCAAATAAGACTGAAGTATCTCGGTGACATACTGAAACAATACCCGTAATCACTATATCTGAGGCCATAGCATCTTGTCTGGCTGGAAGTGCATAAAATCGAGCCTGACCTCCACCTGATCGAACTCCCCCTCTAGGGCGGCCTCTAGCTGACTGGCTCCCACCCATAGCTGCCTGGGCGGGTGGTGAAGTAGCTGGTGCTGAAGCTGAAGGTTGGATCCTCTGCTGGAATGAACTACCTGAAAGATGTGGACAAAACCTCTTGATATGACCCAGATCACCAGACTCAAAGCATTCACTCTCAGCAAATCACGGTGGGGACTAAGGGGAACCCCTAACACCTGAATAAACACCAGAAGAACCATGCACAGGGGGACCCTGAACTGATGGTGCTCGATATGACCTCTGGGTTGGAAGAGCACTGAATGACGGATGCCCCCGATGAGAACTGTGATGACCACGACCCGCTGATCCACCATGATAACCAAAGCGACCTGACTAAGCTGGTCTAAACGGACGGCCTCTGCCGTGTTGGGACTGCCCTCCTGAAGGAACACAACCAAAACTACTAGATCCTTGAGGACTCTTAGCCTCCCTCTCAACTTGTTCCTGGCGGCGAACTGACTCAATATCTTTGGCAATGTCAACTACCTCCTCAAAAGAAGCACCAGATACCCTATCCCTGGTCAGAAAAATCCTAATATGATAAGTTAGGCCATCAACTAAACCTCCTGATCCTCTCCCTATCCGTGGGAACTAGCCAAATTGCATGACGGGCCAACTCGGAGAACCTCATCTCATATTGCATCACAGTCATGTCCCCCCGGCGCAACTGTTTGAACTCCCTGCGCAGCTCCTCCCTGTGAGACTACGGTATATCATTATCTAGGACAAGAATGGAGAACAGACACCAAGTAAGGGGCGCTGCATCAACAGGTATACGCCTCTCATAGGCCTCCCACCAAGCGAGTGCAGATCTTGAGAACTAGAAGGTAGTAAATGGGACCCCACTGGCCTCCAATATCCCAGCTGTGCGAAGAATACTCTGACACATGTCTAAGAAGCCATGGGCATCCTCGCCCTCAGTACCACTGAAAGTCGGAGGCCGAAGTCTACCAAATCTCTCCAACCTGCACTGCTCATCATCTGTCATAACTGGGATCATAAAATCCCGAGATGGGACAACCGGCTGGGCTGGAGCTTCCCCTGGTGTCTGAAGCCCCTGAACAACCTGCTCAGGTGTACGTGCAGCTGGAGTCTGAGTGCCTCCCCCGACCTGAAAGGTAGCGGAAGTAGAAGAAACAGTGACTGCATGTGAAAGGTTGGTGCACACAGTCAGAATATGAGCCAGAGTCTCCTAAAGACCCGGGATCACAATAGGCACTACCGGTGCTTGAGCCGGTCCCGCTGGAACATCTGCGACGGGGATCTGATCCTGTAAAAAAAGGAGGGTCCACAGGTACTGCCCCGGCTGCTGCGTGAACTACATCCCTCCCTCTGCCACGACCTCGACCTCTCGCTGGTCTAGCTGGTGTCTAGTCACCCAGATCGGAAACAGGAGTCATCACCATATGTGAGATAATGAAAACAACAAAAGTTTAGTTCTAGGAATCAACATATTCGCACGACAGAATTCAAGAGTGCTAGATTTTTCTCAAGGGTTCTATAGCCTCTCAAAGATAAATACAGATGTATCCATACCGATCTACAAGACTCTACTAAACCTGCTCATGAATGGCGAGACCTATTTAACCTAGAGCTCTGATACCAACTTGTAACGACCTCGAAATACCTAGTCGTGATAGTGCCTATCGGGAAATCAGGCAAGCCACACATTTCATTTATTAACAGATATTTTCAAAAAATCCATTATATTTGCAGAAAAAGTCTCATATTTACAAAGCATTTAAGAGTTTAATCATTATTGAAAACATAAGTAAGAGAAAACCCAAACGCAGATCTAGTGTCACCGATTCATGAGCTACTACATCGAATATCAAAATACAATGCCGACATAAAGTTGTCTGAAATAAATAAATATGACAGGTAGATAGAGAAGGAGATAATCGAGGCTGCAATGACCAGCTGCTACCTCGATGCCTCTAAAGGAACTCTGACATCCGTTCAGCAACCACTACCGGGTCCCAATATACCTGGATCTGCACACAAGGTGCAGGGGGAACATGAGTACACCAACTCAGAAGTAACGGGCCCAAACTACGGGCTAAGAGGTATTGACGGACTGAACCTCAATAATGGTTATGAAAACAATACACATAATTTAGACATGCTCACAGTTTCAATATATAATGAAAATAGAATATGACCGATATGATAAGTAACCCAGGTATATCTCAGTACCCTATATTCCAATGTATCAACAGTGTGTAAATGCACATAGTGCTCACAGCTCTCACACAAAAGTCCACTCATATTCCAATGTATCACAGCCTCTAAAGGAACTCTGACATCCGTTCAGCAACCACTACCGGTTCCCAATATACCTGGATCTGCAGACAAGGTGCAGGGGGGAACGTGAGTACACCAACTCAGAAGTAACGGGCCCAAACTACGGGCTAAGAGGTATTGACACACTGAACCTCAATAATTGTTATGAAAACAATACACATAATTTAGACATGCTCACAGTTTCAATATATAATGAAAATAGAATATGATCGATATGATAAGTAACCCAGGTATATCTCAGTACCCTATATTCTAATGTATCAACAGTGTGTAAATGCACATAGTGCTCACAGCTCTCACACAAAAGTCCACTCAGTACTGTGTATGGCTCTCAGGCCCAGGGAAAGTCCATCCCGGAATATGCATAAACACCGGTGACCGTAGTCACTCAGTACTGAGGAAAAGGACACTCCAGCCCCCACGGAGAGGAACCATCTCCGTAATACAACACTCGGATAAGATCCATGTCCAGGGACGATCCATCCCTCACATATCATCAACTTCAGACAAGATCCATGTCTAGGGAAGGTCCATCCCTCAATATCAATGCGCTCAATGGGGGTGTAAAGACTCCGGAGGGGCTCCTATTTGCCCAAGCACTATATCAAGCCAACGAAGGCATGATCAGAGTATCGATGCGATGTGCAGTCTGATCTCATAACTGTCTCAATAACAGGATCTCGCATCACTCAGTCATTACTCTCCAGTCTCGCTCACATGGCTCACACATACATAAACTAGCCTGAAACTGTGATAAATATATATAATCAACAATTACCTAGACTGAGGCATGAAATGATATTCTATGACAGGACTGAGTATACAAAGTCAATTAAACACATAAGGAGACAGCAATATACGACCACTTGGGTCTCAACATTTTCGACTTGAAGCCCTAGCAATTGACTTAGCATGATTTCTAGCATGTTCACATTAACCACGTCAATAAAAGTATGGATATCGGTCCGAAATAGCTACTAGATGGTTCCATGGGATGAGCCATGTCACAAATCACTCAGTGTATACCTGCACGCCCGTCACTTGGCATGTGCGTCACCTAAATTATAATCATATAACATATAGCTCGGGGTTTCGAACCTTTAGAACCAAGTTTGGAACCGTTACTGTCATGCACCAAAACTAAGGGACGAGACCGGCGCCTAACCAGATGATCCCGGTCAAGCGGACCTGGATTGCCTTTCCTACCTAACGTATCACCCCGTGTTCAGAATATACATTATTCCACATGAATTAGCAATTTAGAGTTGAAGCATAAATGTACTACTTGAGTTCATATTATCCTTTACCATTTCCACATTTGATAATCACAAAACATACAATAATTACGATTCGGACCATGATTACTAGTAAACATATTTACCGCCCAAAACACATATATGTACAACCCACATCATGTCTACGTAGCCTCTAAGAGTACTAAGGGTTTACACAATACTTGTCGGCAAGAAGGCCCCGGCTATACCTTAAAAGAAATAACATATACAAAAAAAATGACAGAGACTACACACGGCCCCGGGAGGGTGTGGGGCTCACCAGATCTGCTGAAGGTACGAAAGGGAAACACCACTATCGGCGATCTGAGATACCTGCTGTGGAACCACCTACATCCACATAAAAGATGTAGCGCCCCCGAAAAAAGGTACGCTAGTACCATTGAATAATACTAGCATGTATGAACCAAGTTTATTCCAAGTGAAATCAAACAATACACAATCATCGAACAATTAGGGTAACCACACAAGTATACAGAAAACCACAAATGAAGATTTCACAGTTACTTGTTTCCATTTCTCAACTGTTGCGGTGCGCAACCAGATCCCACTGTACATTATCATCTCATCCTTATTACCTCTCCACCCTTATTACTTCATGTTGCGGCGCAACCCGATCCCACCGTACAATCACCTTTCACCCTTATTACCTCTCCACCCTTATTACTTTGTGTTGCGGCGCGCAACCCGATCCTACCATACGTTCCCATTTCATAACAACAATCACCAACAACTATATCACAATCATCTTTATCATGAAGAACATAAGTTCATATCAACCAATAACTATGTGAAATCAAGGCACAATGATCCTTACCAATAAGTAATTCATATATGGTGTTGCCACAATCATTTAACTCAATAAAATCAGTCCATATTTACTTTCATTATTTACTACACAACATTAGCACTTGGATACATTCAACACTTTATTTCATTATCATTTCTTTCGTTTTACAACACATCCTCTCATACCGATGTATTTAACATTTAATAAGCTTTACACATGGTAGGATAAGCACAAAGAATCACCCTCAATAATCTCAATTAGCATGGTAATTGACTTTAAGAAAATCAGAGAATGAATTCGTACAACTCGACATAGCAGGACAAACAATTCACCTATGCTCAAGCAAGAATTTCATACCGTGTACTCGGACACCAACAAGGTAACTCTACAAATATTAAAGTTAGCCATACATACCTTGATTTGGGATTTTTCCTTAATTTCTACCGCAATTCACCGGACCTTATATCACCTTCAATCTAGTTCACAATGTGGCATAATTTAACTTAGAATTAGGAACAATGATCATGTGTTGAACTCACTTGATCATTCTATCAAACACTAAGTGTTCTTTTAGATTGAAAATGCCTCTTTTTAGTGAAAGATTACTCTAACCCATTTCCTTTTACTAGATTAAGATATGTTGGTTACATGCATGCAATGTTACGACCCAAAATCCCTATGGTCATGATGGCGCCGGACATCAATGTCAGGCAAGCCAAATATTAATTAATTGAAATAACTTTCCGGTTTTAACATTTAAGAAAAACATTTTCTTTCACTTTATTACATATTAACCAAATAAAAATATGTTAGTTAAAAACAAGGGTTAGAATACTACACTTTAACAAATATAACCCAACATATCCCAACATACCCCAGAGCCTGGTGTCACAAGTACATGAGCAATTTCTAAGAATTTATACAAACATCACAAAGCCCGTCTGGAATATAAATTGGACAAGGGAATATAAACTGAAAGTAAATATAGTACGAGAGAGACTCCGTCAGCTGCGGATCGACTCCGGATGATGCAACTTGCCTAAGTATCTGAATCCTCCATGTTGCTATGAAAGTACATGTGCAATAAAAATGCACATCAAGTGTAGCATGAGTACAAAAACAACGTGTTCTCAGTAAGTCGCCCGCCTAACCTCAGAGAGGTAGTGACGAGAGGTCGAATTAGACATTCACTAAGGGCCAGCAAATTAATTAACAGCGTAAGATGAACACGATAAGCATGTAAAGGTAGTAAAGCAACAACACCTATATAAGGCACTGAAATCCAGGTAAATACTGGAAATAAACAAACAATCACCGCTTTCTCATTATTTTTCCAAAATATCTTAAATATACAATTTCCTCTTTATTTTCCCCCAAATATCTTATCACTTCAAAATCATGAAGAAAATATTAAACATGTTAACATGCGCATACAGGATAAGGACAACCGGCCTGAGCCATCATAATAATCATCTCTGTGAACTGTCGATGGTCGAATTGCCCGAACCATAATATTTCTTTCAATCTCGCCATGGCGTACGACCCGCTCCCATGAGAGTGGGGGAAATAACACTCCGCTCGCGGAATGTAAATTGCGAAGCGGTCACATGCAGTCATACACAATAAAAGTCCACCCCGAATACGTCCGGAAAACAAGTAACCCAATAAATGACAGATTTTTCTTTTAAAAACCACAAAATAGTATTTAAACCCCTTTTTTTTGAAATTCACTCGCCGAGTTTTATATAACGTCTAATAACACAACTTTATTCGGAAATACAATTGCCCGCAAGGGAAATAAATTCTCTTTTTAGATGATTTAGAAAATAAACTCTAATCTTCCTTAGTCAGTAAATTGCAATTCTGGTTATATTAGCATCATAATATCACAGACAAGATTACAGGTATAACAGGTAAAACATGCTAGTGGGTCCTAGGCTACCCGGACATGGCATAATAGTAGCTACATAAGGACTCCAGTCACCTCATGCGTACGTAGCCCCGGAAATAGTAACACATACTTAATTAGTTCACCTAGGGGGACAATTCCCCTTCACAAACTTAGAAAAGAGACTTAACCTCGCTCCGAAATTCCAATACCGGCTTCCAAGCCCTTCCGATGACTCCAACGAACGCACAACACTCCGAAACTACCACATAACAGCAAAGAAATGAAAATTCATCCTAATACTCACAACAAATTCAAATTATATACTTTCCCAACCCTGCTCGGAGAAATGACCAAAATGCCCTCGAGCCCACGTGCCCGGAAATCTGGAATTCTCGAAGATACATTCTACCCATAGCTCTACTAGTTCAATCATACAATTTACTCTATATTCAATGCTCAAATTCGTGGCAAAATACCAAACTTACATTTTTCTAGGTTTCTTCAATATTTTCCCAAATTCATACCAATTTCCATGCCTAATCCATTCATATAATCTTGTTTTTAACTTACAAACGGGAGGAATTTACTTATCTACATGCTTGACGAAAATCCCCCTTGAAATGCTCTCAAAAATCGTCCATGTTAAATTAAAAATGGGTGAGAAATGACAAAAACCCGACTTTAAAACATTCTGCCCAGGCCTCCCTTCGCACCTGCGGTCCAATAGCCTCTCCTGCGGCTCTGCACTTGCGGAAATTCCATGGCAGGTGCGGCTTTGACTCAACCCAGCATCTCTCGCTTCTGCGGTCCCTTCTTCGCACCTACGCTTCAGCAGGTGCGACCAATCTTCTGCACCTGCGGCCTCCTCAGCTCCAGCCCAAAACTCGCACCTGCAACGCCCTTAGCCGCACCCGCGGCTCCGCACCTGTGGTCAAAGCCTCGCAGGTGCGGTTACACCAGATGACATCAACCTTTAGCCTTCTCTAACTTCAAACATTGATCCGTTAACCACCCGGAATCCACCCGAGGCCCTCGGGACCCCGTCAAACTATACCAACCTGTACCAAAACATAATGCGGACTTGCTCGAGGCCTCAAATCACATCAAAAAATATCAAAACAACAAATCGCACTCAATTCCCAACTTTATGAACTTAGATTTTTCCAACTTCTACATCCGATGCCGAAACCTATCAAATCACGTCCGATTGACTTCAAATTTTGTGCACAAGTCATATTCAACATTACGGATCTGCTCCAACTTCCGGAATCACATTCCGACCTTGATATCAAAACATCCACTTCCGGTGGGATTTCTCAAAAACCTTCAAATTTCTATCTTTAGCCAAATGACTTCAAAATGACCTACAGACATCCAAATTTACATCCGATCGCGCTCCCAACTCCAGAATCACCATATAAAGCTATTCACAGACTCGGAATCCCAAGCGGACATCAACAACACTGAAATGCACTTCAAGCCCAATTTTATGAAATTCTTCTAAAATGCTAACTTCCGTAACATACGCTGAAACGCTCCCGAGTTATCCAAAACCCGATCCGGACATACGTCTAGGTCCGAAATCATAATACAAATCTGCAGGAACCTTCAAATCTTGATTCGGAGGTTAGTTTACTCAAAATTCAATCTTAGTTGATTTCTCCAACTTAAGGCTTCTAAGATGAGAATTTTCTTTCCAAATCAATTCTAAACTTCCTGAAATTCAATTTCTACCACGCCTATGGGTCATAATACCTTAAACAAAGCTGCTCACGACTTCAAACTGCTAAACGACGCGCTAGATCTCAAAATGACCGATCGGGTTGTTACATGCAAGGCTCCTACCCTTTTCTTCATGAATTCACCTAATCATGTTCCATTTTATAACTTCCATTGAATAGTACTAGCATGTATGAACCAAATTTATTCCAAGTAGAATCAAACAATACACAATCAAGGAACAGTTAGGGTAACCACACAAGTACCACACAAGTATAAAGAAAACCACAAATGAAGATTTCACAGTTACTTGTTTCAGTTTCTCATCTGTTGCGGCGCGCAACCCGATACCACCGTAAATTCTCATCTCACACTTATTACTTCGTGTTGCGGGGTGCAACCCGATCCCACCGTACAATCACATTTCACCCTTATTACTTCGTGTTGCGGCAGGCAACCCGATCCCACCATACGTTCCCATTTCATAACAACAATCACCAACAATTATATCACAAGGATCTTTATCCTGAAGAACATAAGTTCATATTAACCAATAACTATGTGAAATCAAGGCACAATGATCCTTACCAATGAGAAATTCATATATGGTGTTGCCACAATCACTTAACACAATAAAATCAGCCCACATTTACTTTCATTATTTACTACACAACATTTAGCACTTGGATACATTCAACACTTTATTTCATTATCATTTCATTTGTTTTACAGCACATCCTCTCATACCGATGTATTCAACATTTACGAGCTTTACACATGGTATTATAAGCACAAAGAATCACCCTTCATAATCTCAATTCGCATGGTAATTGACTTTAAGAAAATCAGAGAATGAATTCGTACAACTAGACACAACAGGACAAACAACTCACATATGCTCAAGCATGAATTTTGATAACGTGTACTCCGACACCAACAAGGTAACTCTAAAAAGATTAAATTTAGCCATACTTACCTTGATTTGGGATTTTTCCTTTATTTCTACCACAATTCACTGGACCTTCTAGCACCTTCAATCTAGTTCACAATGTGGCATAATT
>MDKI01213082.1:0-15398 GCA_005239505.1 Nicotiana paniculata | reverse complement strand
AGTCATTTGTGCCACATGAGGGGATCACTGTCCAACACACTTAGGCAAGTGAGTTCATTTTTATACAGTGTGGAAAATTCTATGACATAGATGTTATTCATTCTTTTTCCCTGCAAAACAATCTTGTTAGTAAGAAGGTTAATCACAAAACATTTTGTGGAAGTACAAGCAACCAGGTTACCTCTGTCACACAGTTGTGATACACTGATCAGGCTATATTTCAAGTCATATATTAGATATACATGTTCAATGGATCGTGTGTCCTCCTTACCTACCTTACCAACCCTAATGATTTCACCTTTCTTTCCGTTTCCAAAGGAGACATTTCCTCCTTTGAGACTTTCAAGTGAAAGGAACTGTTCCATGTTCCTAGTTATATGCTTTGAGCAGCCACTATCCAAATACCAGATTTGACTGCCTCCTCTCACTTGAACCTACAAAAGAATCAGGGGTTAGTCTTAAGAACCCAAACTAGTTTGGGTCCTTTTCTATGAGAGAATGGATGAATCAAATTTTTCTTGGCCCAATTTGGTAGCCAATTTTTCCTTTTTACAAACCTCTCATTTCTTCAACTAGCCTGCTCTTTTGCAGTACACTCATATTTGTAATGCCCAGTCTTACCACAATGGGTGCAGATTTTATTCTCAGGGAGAGTGAGATACTTGCTTTTGGGATCCCACTTGGGCAATTGACTTCCAAAGCCAATCCCTATCCTATTGCTACTATGATTCTGTTAAATCCATATCAGGGCATCAGAGGATTTATTCCATACACGTTCGATCTAATTCATCTTTGACTTTGCCAAGTTCTTCATTAAGAGTTCTTATCTGTTCATCCTTGGCATACATCTTATCTTTTAGTTTTCCCACGTTTTCTTCTAACATGATATGAGAATAATCAACAACCTTTTTACTGGATCCTAGCTTTAGCTTTAAGTTTTCAGATTTTAGTTCTAGAATCTCAGTTTCAAGTGGATGAACCTGGTTCAACAAGTCAGTGTTTTTCTTTTCAGATTCACTGACTCTGATTTCCAGGTTCATGCACTTTGCTTTTAGCACTGCACATTATTTAGATAGTTGATCCTTCTCTTTGGTTGTTTCCTCAGAATCATCTATGAAATCAAGTAGCAACTCAGAGAGTTTTTCCTTAGATAGGAACTTTACTTTGTTTTTAAGATGGGAGATACTTACCTCTGGTTCTTCATGTGATTCCTCATCAGATTCTCCAATTGCCATGAGCGCCTGATCTTCAGTCTCCCCATCTTCTGATTCCTCATCTGAACTTTCCCCCCAAGCAGCAACCATAGCCTTTGTTGTGGTTTTCTTGGGTTGGACCTGTTCCTTCTTCCTGTTCCTTCTTTCATATCTCTCCTTTTTCCATTCTACTTCCCACTGAGGACAGTTTTTGATGAGATGGTCAGTCTTACCACATTTGTAGCATCCCTCGTTGGTTGGCCTTTCTGGAGCTTTTGCTTTGTTGTAGTTTCCTCCTCTAGAGATGCCTTTCTTCCTCATGAGAAAGTTTCTGAATTCTTTGGTGATCATGACCATCTCATCATCCTCTAGATCTTCTCCCTCAGTGATTCTTAGTTCTAGGCTCCTCCCCTTCTTTGGATCATCCATCTTCATTGTCTGCCTTCTCAGTTCATAGGCAGTGAGGTTTCCAATCAACTCATCTAATCTCAGGGTTGCCATATTTTTGGATTCCTGGATAGCAGTGATTTTGCTTTCCTAGGAAATAGGCGAGACCCTTGTTAGGATTTTCTCAACCCTGTTGTCTTCAAGAATGACTCTTCCAAGAGACTTCAGTTCATTAGTCAAGGTTGTGAACCTTGTGTACATCTCTTGGATAGTCTCTCCTTATTTCATAGTGAAGTTTTCATACTGAGAGTATAGTAGAGTACCTCTTGACCTTTTTACCTGAGTTGTTCCTTCATGGGCTACTTGTAAGGTGTCCCAGATCTCTTTGGCAGTGGTGCAGCTTTGGATTCTGCTGTACTCGTCTGGACCTAGTCCACACACTAGCCACTTTTTGGCCTTTGCATTTTTCTCCCATTTCTTCAGATCCTCAGTAGTGCAATCAGCTCTAGTCTTTGTATATCTATACCTTCAGCAGTCTTCATCATGGTAGCTAGAGGACCATCAGTGACTATGTCCCAGAGTTCATAGTCTTCTCCAATCAGGTGGTCCTTCATCCTGTTTTTCCACCAAGAGTAATACTGGCCATTGAAGAGTGGTGGCCTTGCAGTTGATTGACCTTCCCAATTTCCATGTGATGCACTCATCTTGATCTTCTCCAAGGTGTTAGCCTTTCAAGGATAACCTGGCTCTGATACCAATTGATGTTTTAGACGTCAGTACCACAAAATTATATAAGTTAATTGTGAGGTACCCAATTTTTCGAGTGTTGTCTCAATAGAAGAACCTGGTTCTTCTTGGTGTCCAACTACTACTGTTGCGGAATAATAAAAATAGTAAAGTATAAACACAGATATTTTTACGTGGAAAACACCTGGCTCAAAAGGTGAAAAAACCATGACCTACTCCTCAGTAGGATTTGCTCAAACTCTTCACTAAAACTCTGAGCCAAACGGACTTACAAAATAAACTCTTTTGTAATCCTAGGACTAACTCTAATCCCTTTGTAGTAACTAGCCCCTAGCTAATTTCTACACACTTCAAGTTAACTCTAACTTGAACAATACGTACCTATTACAATTGCTTCTATGAAAGCTGAAAGATACAATATTAAAACTCCTACTACAATCAACTAGACTCAATAATTAATCAGATGGAACTGGTTCTTCTAGTTGAACTGTAAACTTTGAATCGCACAATGATTCTGCTAGAAAAATAACTGGGAATTTTGCTTTCAGCTCTTGATTCACTTTTGCACTTGTGCGTTCTTGATTCCAGCAAAAATACATCGAGTATTTATAGAGTCAGTTGTTGAGCTTGTCGTCCAATTCTAGTCCAACTCTACCTGGGTGAACAAATTCGTATCAAACTCAACTTCCTTTCTTTTGTTACTTTCCTTGTTGAATTCGACTTTAATCTTCTCATCAGTTTGAAAACTTTTCGCATTAGGAAACAATCTCTTGGTTCATTGATATTTCACATTCACAAATATCTCCTATGCATATACGGGTCATGTGCCAGCTATTCAGTTCAAGATGTGTGCTCTGATGGACCTGGTTCAACTGGTCAGCCATTTGTCAATCTTCAAAACTATGCAGTAACATGGGTCAACACCTATGAGCAAACCGAAGTCCGTGGCAAAAATCTCCGAACAATAAACAAGTTCACCATTGATAAAGGGACTGATCGTGGTCGAAACAATAGATCACTCCAAGATAAGGAAATGTTAGGGTCTCGGGATCTTTCTTACCCCAGATTATCGGAATAACTTCAATGTCAGTGTAGTGGAACTGGTGTCAGCCATGAGAAACACTAAAGAGGCACAATTTCCGAGACCTATGAGGTATGATTCCAACCAGTGGGATCCCAACTTATGGTGCGACACCACGTGATGAACGATCACCGAACAGGGGATTACCGACACCTCCGGAAAGAGGTGGCAACACTATTGAAGAATGGTCACCTCCAAGAATTCTTAAGTGATCAAGCTAAGAACAATTATGGTCGGCATAGAGACAACGCGGAACCTTCGAAAGCAGGAGAAGAAACCCCACGCCAAACGATCAATATGATCTTCGGAGGGAATGAGATTAATGGGGTCACCTTATCGGCACCAAAGAAGACGAAAGTGTCAATAACGTATAGTAAAAGACTCCGAGAAGACGATATTACTTTCACGGAGGAGGATGCAGACGGATTATTGTTTCCACACAACGACACACTGGTAATTTATTTAAATGTGTTAGATTTCTAGATTAAGCGTGTTCTAGTGGATTCAGGAAGTCCGTGTAATATCATACAATGGAGAGTATTGGAACAAGCTAAACTCACCGGAAGCATTATTCAGGCAACAAAGCTCCTCGCTGGGTTCAACCTTGCGAGCGTGGCAATCCGAGGAGAGATCTTGCTGCTCACGAACGCTGAAAGAGTTATGAAAATGACTCTCTTCGACGTAGTAGATGGTGATATGGGATACAACATCGTCTTGGGAAGGCCATGTTTACACGAGATGAAAGTTGTACCTTCAACATATCACCAATTGCTGAAGTTTCCAACGCCCGAAGAAATTAAGCATATAAGAGGTGATCAACCAACAGTGAGGGATATGAATGCAATCTCAATTTCCAGTAGAAAAGGGAAGGAGCGCACGACATAGAAATTATAGGAACTGACGCCTATTCCCGAGTTAGAAGAAGTTAGCCTAGGAGCAGAGTCATCAGAACAATATCAGGTGCCGAGATATTTCCAAGTTCTGGAAGAGACGGAGACAACGAAGTCCATGATAGGGGAACTAGAGCAAGTGGCATAGTTCGAAGAATTCCTAGACAGAAAATTTCATTTGGGGACAGGACTACACCTTGAGCTCAGGTCTGGTTTTATTGAATTCCTTAAACTTAACTCTGATTGTTTTGCATGGTCGCACGATGATATGACAGGTATTCTGACGGAGATAGTCGTGCACAAGATGAGTTTGGATGCCAACGTACCACCTGTACGACAGAAGACACGTCCTACTGCCGATGCTAGGAATAAATTCATCAAAGAAGAGGTAACCCACTTGCTTAAAATCGGTTCGGTTAGAGAGATAGATATCCAGAATGGCTAGTCAATTTAGTAGTAGTTCCTAAGAAGAACAATAGATTTCGCATGTGTGTAGACTATAAAGATCTTAATAAGGCATGCCCAAAAGACTCGTTCCCACTGCCAAATATCGATCAAATAATTGATGCCACGGCCGGGCACGAGTTGATGAGTTTCTTTGATGCTTATTCCGGGTACAACCAAATTAAGATGAACCCGGAAGATCAGGAAAAAACTTTGTTATAATAAATTTCGGTACGTATTGTTACAATGTAATGCTCTTCGGGTTGAAAAATGCCAGAGCCACTTATTAACGACTCGTAAATAAGATGTTTGAAAAGAAAATAAGAAAGACCATGGAATTTTATATTGATATGCTCGTTACGTCTTTGAATGCAAGTGACCACCTTAAACATTTACAAGAAACATTCGACATCCTGAGGAAGCATAACATGAAAATTAACCCCGAGAAGTGCGCGTTTGGGGTTAGCTCTGGTAAGTTCCTAGGGTTTGTGGTCTCACAAAGGGGAATTAAGGTAAACCCCGACAAAATCAAGGCCATAGATAATATCCCAGATCAACTTTCAAACGTAAAGGAAGTCCAAAGACTCACAGGAAGGTTAGCAACTTTGAGCAGGTTCATTTCCCGGTCGTCGAAAAAATGTCACCGTTTCTTCACATTCCTCAAAAAGAAAAATAATTTCGAATGGAAACCGGAGTGATAGAAGGCTTTGAGGGATCTGAAGAAGTACTTATCAAGCCCTCTATTGCTCTCAAAACCAAAAAAAAGGTGAAAGATTGCTAGTTTGACTCGAGATTTCAGAAGTTGCGGTAAGTACAATTTTAGTCCGGGAGGACGAATGTATGCAATTTCCTATTTATTACGTTAGCAAAATTTTAACGGGAGTAGAAACTCGCTACCCACATTTGGAAAAATTGTCCTTAGCTCCTGTAGTCGCTGTTCGAAAACGAAGGCCCTATTTCCAACGTCACCCCATAGATGTGGTGACTACTTTCCCTTTGTAGAACATCCTCCATAAACCCGAGATCTCGGGTAGATTGGCCAAGTAGACCGTCGAGATGAGTGAATTTGACATAGAATATGCACCAAGGACTACAATTAAGTCACAAGTCTTGGCTGACTTCGTTGCCGATTTTAGTCCGGGACTACTACCTCTGGCAACCAAAGAGGCAGTAATGGTGTCGGAATCGACATCAAGGTTTTGGACCCTATTTATGGACGGAGCTTCGAGCATAAAAGGGTCCGGCCTTAGAATAGTCTTAATCACGCCTTCGGGGGAAGCCTTAAGGAATGCCATCAGAACGATCCCTTTTAACTAACAATGAAGCATAGTATGAAGCTTTGATTGCAGAGCTTTAATTGGCCCAGGGACTCAATTTCGGGGTTATTGAAGTCAAATGTGACTCACAACTGGTGGTAAATCAGGTTTACGGGATCTTTGATACCAAAGAAGAATGTATGCAACAATACGTGGTAAAGGTCCAGGATCTTTTGGCACGATTCCGGAGTGGTAAATTACTCATATCCCGAGGGTGGATAACGTAGAAGCGTATGCATTAGCAAACTTAGGATCATCGACGAAAATAAAGGGACCGGAGTGCAGAAAGGTGGTATAACTGATGAGCTCAGTCTTGGATACAGATGGTTACTATGAGGTAAATTCGGCTAGACTGGTCTGGGGATGGAGAAATGAAATAATCAACTACCTCGAGCACGGAAAGTTTCCCGACGTCCCCAAAGCATCACGGGCTTTACTGTTACACCCCATATTTTTGTACGTGTGAGTACATCGTAAGTCAATTGGTTTAAGCTCAGAAATGAGATCATCTTTGAAAGTATATAAAGTAAGTTAATAATATTACCTTGGAGTTTACAAATATTTAATATCGTGAATAACAATTACAAGGAGGTTTGGAAAGCTTAGATGCTAAGCGAATTGAAGAAAATAGGTTTCGTCGAAAGTCGACACGTCTGGAATGTTATAACATGAACTTTTGGGGTGAGACTAGGGTGTTTAACATGATAAAGAGGTGTTATGAGTTATTTTAGTCGTATTATAGTCTCATGTTACGTTTTAAAGTCAAGCAAGTTGTGGAACAAAAGTTGGCAAATGCCATCACAAGTTACATTCATAATGTGCTGAAAATTAGGTCAAATGTAACTAAGTTTTTCTCCCAATATAATTGGAATTATTGGATGATATACCAACAAAATTGAATATATATGAGTCTAGTTTTTAACTTATTAAACCGTTTGTCTATACAACGTCGGAGTAGAGAGATATTCTCGTTTTAGAGAGACCGCGCCAAGCAGCTCTCTATGGGACCCACATAGGCGGTTTAGATATGTTGATATATATAAGACGCCTCAACCCCTTTTTAACTCATTATTTTTCAGTATCTTCATACCCTATAACCCTTAAAACATTCTCTCAAGGTTCTCTCATAATCCAAAACCCAAACAAAGGGAAAAAACACAAATCAAGTGCCGGGAATTCTGTCGCGCTAGTAAGTTTCTTGTTCTTCTTGTTGTTGCTGATTTTTGGGTGGTTCCAGCTCGTGTGGGAGGTTGTTTTAAGTGGTTTATATTCTGTTAAATACTCTCCCATGGTTTTCATATCAACCCTAGGTTATTTCAAGTCTTGCAAATGGATTACACCATATTTCAACATCAAAAGTTAGTTCTAGTAGGGGTGCTCGTCGGTCGGTACGGTATGATATTTAGATATTTTGGTTCGGTATTTTTGATATTCGATTTCTTAAAATGCTATACCAATACCGTACCTAATTAAATTCGGTATGGTTAGTCTTTTATCCTTTCGGTTTCAGTTTATTCGGTTCGAATACTAACTAGTCCATAGAGTCGTAGACTATATTATTCTTAATTAAAGTACTCAAAAGTGCAAAACTAAAAACATTTCTTGACAAAAGTTTTATCCCAAACCAGCAAATATCAACTCAAAGAGAAAATTGTACATAAAGAAAGAAATTTGATCATAAGAAATGTCTTGTTACTTGCTTAGAGTTAATTGATGACCTTAGATAATAAAGGAAATTTTAATTTTAATTTTAGTTTTTTTATATTTATGTTATAACATGTATATTGTGTAATATAATATATATTTCGGTACAGTAATGGTATTTCAGTATTTTATTTTAAAATACCAAATACCATACCTAATACCAATTTTCTTAAAACAATTAAACCAAATAACATACCGAATACCAAAATATCTAATACCAAATACCGAAATTTTCGGTCTCGGTACGGTAATTCGGTATTTACCAAATTATGCACAGCCCTAAGTTCTAGTGAAGAACAACACTTCTTTGAGGTTGTATTGTCATTGAGGATAGTTGTGGGCTGTGTTTGGCTGAAATTTGAAGTTTTTGCTATTGGCTAAGGTGAGTATAATATCCTACTAATTGTGCTTAAGCTTGCTTGTACGTTGGTTAAGTTGTTTGGATGATAAACTACAAGATACTACTTGGGTTAGATTAAATGGTATTATATTGCCATTGAGGGTTATTGTAAGCTAAATATAACTTGAATTTTGACAATAAGTTATTGTAGGAGGTATTTGTATTTTGTTCTTTCATGTGCTTAAGGTTATCTTGATGTTGATTAAGTTAAATGGATGGATTAGACATGAACTAGTGAATAAAGTTGCTAATTGAAGATAGTTGGAGTTGTGGGTGGTTTTTTTTGTTATAAATATATGGTATAAGGATGGAATCATTGATGAAATACTTCATTATCATGTTAATAATTCTGTTAAGTTAATGTGAGAAGTCTATAAGGGGCGATATGGGTTATACGGATTCCAATCGGAGCTTGCCGCTCCTCGTGAAGTAGTTGTGACTTGTTGTTGTTATATGGTGTCTTGTTATTGATATTTATATGTTTCTGGATTCTCTGGCTGTTGTTGTTGGTACATGGTATTGGACGAGGCCCTTTTTACAGGGAAGATGCTACCCGAATTTACGTAAACGAGCTACTAGCTTAAGTTACAGACTTAGCCTTTGCTCGACACTGATTTGAATATCCTTATGCTATGATAGATTGAGTTGACTTGTTTGAAGAGTTTCTTGGAAAGTATTAAGGACTCAACTTGGTTAAGGTATGTTAAGGCACTTACTTCTTTCTTTTGGCATGATCTAAAGTGAAATGAACATAAACGATACGCTAATTCATAACTGATCTACTCCTAAAAACTAAGGTTGTCCATGTTGTTCTTTCCTTATAAAGTTATTCTAAGCAAGTACGTATGATCCTTGAATCCTACTGAGTATTGATGTTATGGGTGTCCATAATGTTAATCGAAGGTGCAACTACCTTACGTCACTCCGAAAGGTTTAGAGCGTGATTCCATGAGTCCAACATGCATTATATATAGTATCTATTTTACTCTACCGAGCCGCGCTATAGTCAGCCGGGTACGACACATATTTTGCAACCACTGATCAGTTGGGTTTACGGAGCTCAACGTGGCCGGGTATGATTCCACTGAGCCTTATCATGGCCGGTTACGTTTTTACCAAGTCCTCTTCGAGGCCGGGTACGATATGATGATGATGATGATGATGATGCCCACAGAGGCGTATGTTCTTAAAAGTTTATGTATAAATATGTATCATGCATTTCATGTCAGTAGTCCTCAGAGGCGCTCAGATGCTACAGGTTGTATCTCCTCTATCTCACTTTACATTATTGTTCTTATTTATGCTTTCATGCCTTACATACTCGGTACTTTATTCGTACTGACGTCCCTTTTGGCTGGGGACACCGCGTTTCATGCCTGCAGGTCCCGATAGACAGGTTGACAGTCCTCCTAGTAGGCTATCAGCTCGGCGGAAGGTGTTGCTGCTCTTCACTTGCTCCGGAGTTACCTATTTGGTCAGAATGATTGGGACATGTATTGACTAGATGGCGGGGACTTGTCCTCACCTATATGACCTTTATGTACTCTTAGAGACTTGTAGACAGATGTCATGTATATGGATACTTGTCTGTCCTTGTCGGCCTACGTTTTGAGTATACAAATGATCATGTCGGCCTTATTGGTCTGTATGTCGCATGTATATGTTTTTATATATTATTGGGTCATCCTATGTCTAGTATGCACTTATATTTTATTCTGGCTATCTCATGAAGGCCCTTTTGGCCCATTTACCCATGATATTACAATAAGAAAGATATGTTACGTTAGTACTCAGTTGAGTAAGGTACCAGGTGACCGTCTTGGCCCTTCGGTTTGGGTCGTGACATTTACGTGCCAAAGTTGCACGTTAGAGCTTCAGGAAAGGTCAATATGAGGATGGCCGAAGACCGGATGCAGTCGCTCTGCTTGCCATCGGAAAGAATGGCAAGAATAACATTCATAAAGGTGCAGTAAATGCTCTGCGCCCAGTAGCATTTATTAGGGAATATTTTGCAGCATTAAGAGCGACGGTCCGTTACAGAGAATTTGACATTTATGTTCATCGTTATATCTTCATCAATGACCCTCATAATTGACATTAAAAGAGGGCATGATCCTAGGACCTCTTTCCCTAGACATATATATAAATAGTGAGTTCAATTATCATTATAAGGGACACGAATTCTCTGGATAGACTTATACTATTTTCTATACAAAAGCTTTATACAATTTTATTTTTTTGCTTTTGGATCTCATAATTGCTGTGCACGGAAATCGTGTTCACGAAATCATCATCTCAACTATTTCATCAACATTCTAAGACTAAGTATTGTATATTTCTTCAATTATTATATTATTTCAGGATCAAATTAGTTTACTTGTCTAGAAACCACGTATAAATTCAATTGTACTGTTTTACGAGTAAACAAGTGTTAGTGCTAGGAGCAAGGTAGAATCTTACGTTGAGTTTAAGTTATATGCAGTTGTGATATAACAATATTTATATATTCAAATTGTTTATAAATTAGTTAAATTATAAATAATTTCTTCTATAATAAATATTAATTGCTATAAGAAGTTAAACTAGTCTATCAAATAAATATTGATTGACTAGCGTTTTATTAAAATTTAGAGAAACCATAACGATAACGACTCACCAAATCCGTTGCCGTTATACTAACGGAACGCCCTTTAACGACGTTTCCATGGAGCTGTGCACAGAAGACGGCAAGCAGAGTGGCAGGGAATGGGCGCACGTGAGAGGGTGGTCACTTTCACAGCTCACGTGCGTCACGTAGCCTCCCACGTAATCCTAATTTGTACCCGCAAATCTGGGCCTCTTGTTTTTGGGCCCCTCTTCAGCCTTCAGGAACCGTCCCATCCTATCCCATCATCTCATTATTTTCCACCACCTCCCAATCACATGTCAAAATCCTCGCACTCTAAAGTACAAATTCTAGTTTAGAATGCGTTTGGACAAAATTATACTCCACTAAAATTAAAAGAATATTTGTGAAACTTTTGTTTACCGACGTGAATTGAGAATCCTGTTATATGTTGAAAGTAAAAATATTAGGTAATTCTTTTTATCTGTCTAAATTTTGATTAATATAATTACTCGAGTGAAAGCAATAGGAATTAGGAGCGTATGGCATAACTTTTTAGTAGTGATATCTATATTTGAAAAAGTGAATAAATTAATAAATTATTATAGGAACAAGCAATACATTTTTATCTTTTTACCTAATAAATTTTATTGCTCTTTTAATTGATAAATAAAAAAAATTCGGTGAGGCGGTGTCATGTGATACCGATTGGAGCAAGGTCCCAAAACAAGATGATACTTTTTGAATTATAGGATTCAAATTTCTTAATTTTGACAATAAATTCGTATGTAGTTTAACTTTTTTTATATAAATTTTTTATCTTTAAAAAACATAAAAATATATTATAAGTTACTATAATTAATAATTTAATATATAAAAATTCATAATAAAAAACAACTTATTTTGACTCTAGAAATCCAAAAGCTTATAATCCTTTTAAGTAAGTATACGAGTGCAAAGGCACAATTCTCAAGACAAGAGGGGGAATATATTATGTTGCACATTAAAAAGAAAAAAGAAAGGATCTTGTATACAGAGGTGGGACCAGCCAATCACAACATGAGTTGGCCACGTGAATTGGGAGGCGGAACAGATGCGGTAAGTAAACATTTTTTATCACGTGACTTTCCCGCATTTCACGGGCTAAACGACACGTTTGAAGTACGCGCTTGTTTTCATATATTGTAAAGAAAAGATAAAGAATAGTCATATTAATTACATACTGAATAGTATTAGTAATAAATAATCCTCCGACCGTCCTAAGAGAAACTATTGTTAACTGATCCCTATAATGATACCTTAAGCAAAGAATGTGTGCAACAGCCAACACGGCGGCTAAAGAAGCTTCTTCAACTCTACAATTATATTCATTCAATAAAATATAATTCACCATTAAAACTAATGGAATTATTAAAGTAAAATTAATCATTGAATACTTCTCTTTTGTTCTCTGTAAATGTAAATATATCTAATCGCTACTTTCATTTGCCTGATGTAATCACCTATCTTACCTTTAACCTTGTAGGTTCCGTATTTTCTATGACACGTTAATGAGCTATAGAAACCCGAACCCTTTGGATGCCTCGGTTCCGGTTCCGGTGGAGTAAACGGAACAAAGATGTGATCGTAAGGAATCGGAGTTGGGGCAAGGAACCCTTTGAGTCGGGTTTCGGGCAATACACCTGCCCACAGAGAATCGAGATCATGTCCCCCAAGTTAAATTTGAACCCCAAAACTTCAAAGAACATTACCAAATAATCGAGTAAGACAAATAAAGGACCGTACTATTCGTACTTAGTCAATATTACGATGTAAATCTCGATACATATCGATAACAAATTAGTGATTAGTAAAATAAATTTTTTTTATCTCTATATAAATGGGAATCGTATGGGTTTGTTGGTATGTCCAAAGCACAAATACTAGTTTGATTTGTCGTTTTCTAAAGAAGCACGTGATTTTGCAGTGTCAAACTCAGGTGTCCCACCGTTTATGTACAA
Source organism: Nicotiana paniculata (assembly GCA_005239505.1). NCBI lineage: Eukaryota > Viridiplantae > Streptophyta > Magnoliopsida > Solanales > Solanaceae > Nicotiana > Nicotiana paniculata. The sequence continues at coordinate 2,631 of MDKI01213082.1, read as the reverse complement.
AATTTGGATTGTTCACGTACTATCGTTTTCCCAAAGGATGAGGAATTCATTGAATAAAAATTCATGGGTCAAGGAGTAACTCTAAAATAATTTTTCTGATAGAGATTGTGAATGTTGATTAGGATAAATAAAACTGAATGACCTTCAATTCATGTTTGCATAAAATAACAACAAGTTTTGAGTTGATGTGGGGCTTTCTTTAGTTTGTCCACTGAATTCACAATCTTCACCATATTGCATCTTTTCGATCGTACTATCTTAAATCTTCATGCAGACAAACAAGTCGGAGTTTGGATCACATGATTTGTTCTTATCTAGTCTTACACAATACATACATACACAAATCTAAACGGTGAAAGCAGAGTACCGTATTTGTACATGGTAAAATATGTTATGTTAAGTGATTGCATAAGGGAGTAATACGTGCGGTCGAAGACAGATAATAGCTAAAATCGAAAATAACTATTCATCTGTTAACGGAAAAATTGGTGCTCATAAAGATAAAATAAACGCCTACTACCCAATAGTATTTAGTAAAGAATATTGTACAACATTTGGTGCACTGCTTATTGTAAAAAAATTTGTCATTCATGTCCGTTGTTACACATTCTTCAATGATCCTCATAATTGACATTAAAAGGACTTGATCATAGGACTTTGTTCTCTATTTGCAGCTATAAATAGTGAGTTCTATTATCATTGTAAAGGACACGAATTTTCTGGCAAACTTATGCTATAATCTATTCAAAGCTTAACACAATTTTATCTTCTTGCTTTTTGATTTAATTGTTGTTGTGCCCGAAAGCCCTACTCTCGGAAATATTGTTTCTACTATTTCATCTTCATCTCAAGGCTAAGTATTGCATATTTATTCCCTTCTTCTATTATTTCATGATCAAATTAATTCGCTTGTCTAGAAACTACGTATAAATTCAATTATACCATTTTACAGGTAAACAATATTAATAAAACAATTCATTTTTTTTTCGAAATTAGTGTTTGACCGTAAAAATATAAATTTTCACTTGAAGATGAATTTGAAATTTTTCGAAAATTTGAAAAACTCCAAAAAGTTATTTTTCAAAATCTTCACTCAAATCACTCATAGAACTTTAAAAGATAACCCAAAATAATATTCATGTCCCAACACAACTCTAATTTTCAAATATCATTTTCACTTGAACTTATGTCCAAAAGCCCACGTTTTGACTCAAATTCACGAAATTTTTAACAAAATTAAATTTTGAAAATGTACAATGAGTTCAGTCTAAAAGACATAAAAATTAACCTATCAAATTTAAATCTTATATTTGTCTCCGATCGGTCCAATACATATTATACACATAGTGCTAGCATGCAAGTTCTTATTCTGTATAAAATTTGATAGTATATACATAATACATTGTATATGGGTTGGCAGTTTCTAGCACTCAGAGAGGACTGCATGTTACCGACGCCATGATCTATTAAAATTAAAGGAACTTCCCACGAGAATAATGAAAAAAGAAGAAGAAGAGAAATTATTGACATAATGGGTTAAGGAAACCAATAGTTTGGTTATAATTAATTAAGATATTTAAATATGTCCAAATTAAACAAAAATTTGAAAGGAGAGATGCAAAGAATATGTAGTGGAATACATACAACCTGTGCGTGCATGGCTAAGCTGCTAATATTAATTTGTTAAGTTAAAGAGAGGATCAGTGGACCAGCCATGCACGTTCTCCTATACTTTTCTTTTCCCCAAAGTGTGTTAAGATAACAAAATAAATGATAAAGCTAAATTGGATGAATAATTAATTAATTTAGTTAATTAATACAAGTTTAATAATGGGAGACAACCTGTTCGGTTGTAGGAGTGCACCTTAATGTGAATGCTTGCTTTGATTGTCGGAACTAAATGCTTCTATTTTGAAGCATGCTTTACTTTTTCAACATAAAGATTCCATCCTTTATCTCAATTATAAAGGATTTTAGGGTGTGTTTGGTACGACGAAAATGTTTTCCTAAAAAAAATATTTATCAAAAATAAGTGATTTTATTACTTATTTTCTCTTGTTTGGTTCACTATTCAGATACATCATTGAATATTCAAAACAAAACATCTCGACCTATATCAATTAATTTGTTATAATTGATTCATCGACTTATAACCTAGTGATGAATGAATGTAATTCATTAACTCTGTTATAATACAAATAATGAATACAATATCATATACTATAACATGCTATATATGTAGTTAAAACGGCACGAAGTGTGTATTATATATATACACACACACTAACATATACTATAACAAGTTATATATAAGTTATAATATTACAATGAAGTGTCTATGTGTGTGTGTGTATATATACACACACTTTGATAGTCGTATATATGTATCAATCCCTAAAATAACCCGACTATGTTTCCCTAGCGCTTCACGTTCTTATATATATATATATGTATGAAGCGCTAGTAACACATGGTCGGGTTATTTTACGGATTTATACACTTGAAAATTAATTCATCGATTTATAACCTACTCAGATGCATCATTGAATATTAAAAACAAAACGTCTTGACTTATATCTATCTCTCTCTCTCTCTCTCTCTCTCTATATATATATATATATATATATATAT
>MDKI01196368.1:0-43604 GCA_005239505.1 Nicotiana paniculata | reverse complement strand
TCCAGCTGATTTCACATATCTCCACGCCATTTCTCTATGATAAGTTATCATCTTTTTTCTGATTAATGAAACACACATCTAAGTACAGAACAAAAAGAGGGGTTAAATTGCCCTATCGAGCTGTTGAACTTCATGGTTTTCACTTATAGAAGCATTAATCGATTTTGGTAGCTGAGTGCACTTAAAGAATCTGAGCATATACAGCAAACATTTAAGTTAAAATGAGATAGCAGTAAGCTGTTATAATTCCTTCCCTGCCTCCATTCTCCCTCAGACATGCAGTGTTTTCATGTATAAAAGTCATTGATCATAATATCAAACCGTATGGTAAGTAAAAGAAAGTATAGAACCAGAGAGGGGTCTTGTCTATCAAAAGGACCTCTGGAAGCAGCATATACCATTTCAGAACTGCATGTGCATTTATGCAGCCCCAAGCGGGAGACATAGAAATGCTACAATTAGAGAGAATCAGAACGTGTGCTATACCCTCATAAAATAGGTCTTTAAGCACACGATCAAGGACAGTTGGGGGAGGTATGATGGCAGTAGACTTTAAATTCTCAGGTCTTGAGTGCTCTACTGCAAAAAAAGCAAATTAGGAAACAAGTGTTAGAATCTAACTTTACATGTATCCAAATCTGACATTGCAGCCCGATTAATCAGAAAATTGCAGATGGTGTGTGCACATTTATAGAACCTGAAACAAAATCTTCCACAAATTGTGTTTCCAGTGACATATGCAAAGCATCAATTAAAAGCTGCAACTGCGATGCAAATCCTATTCTCTTTCCATCAGAATCAGCACTTCTGAATACACCAAAATGCTTATGAAATGAGACTCCAAACTGGTGACAAAGTTCAGTCAAAACCAATAAAGACTGAATCAGAAGAAGCTATTACAACAACAACAACAACCCAGTATAACCCCACAAGTGGGGCTTGGGGAGGGTAGTGTGTACGCAGACCTTACCCCTATCCTTGGGGTAGAGAGGATGTTTCCGATAGACCCTCAGCATAAGAGGATGAAAATCGACAATATAATAGTAACAATAACATAACTAGAAAGATAGTACCAGCGAGCTAAGAGTCAGAAAATCAGAAGAAACTATTAGAAACATAATTTCTAAAGACCCTGCCTAGGACATTATGCAACAACAACATCCCCAGTAAAATTCCACTAGTGCTGTCTGGGAGCTAGGACATTATGGAGAAGCTTAATCTTGGATAAAAGCATCCTTCAATGGATTTTGATGCAACTGGTCAATTTTGCAGAACTCAATGTTTCAACTATAGATAACCCTCCTTCCACTCAGTAACACCCCAAAAGCAAAATAAATAAATGAGGCAAGAAAAGAATGAAAATAAATTAAAACTTCACTATTTTTAAAGTATATTCGGCAGAGCGTTTAAAGCATTACAGTGTCAATTCCCTCCTCTTAATGTAGAATTAGAGACTCACCAAAATGCTACAAGAAGATGATGATTCATTTCGATACCTGGTCAATAATTTAGTTTAGAAAGTCCATCTACCTCACTGAAGAAAAGCTGCATGGTTTGGGAAGATAGACAGCTTGAGATCTCTTAAACTACTGCATAGATAGTGAATTGGCAAGACAGGAGTCACAACATGTATTACCCTTTATCCTTTGCCAGTGGGAGGTTTTTTGACAAGCATTAGCCAGACCCACGGGAAGGGAAAACTTGCACTTGTAGGTGGTTAGCATCCCATTCATCAAGTCACTAGGCCAGTGATCAAAATTTAATTTCAGAGGAATATCATGTCAAAGCATTGAAGCTTCTTGTCGCCAATATTGTTATATACTTCCATGATAATCAAGAATTTTTGTCGCGCAAAGTGGCTAGCCACTATAGTGTAGAGCAAATACTTTAAAAATAATCACTTTCTTTCGCTACATTGAATCGTTGACTTCTAAAGCAATTAAAAACTTTCATCTGGATATTTGGAGGTTTTATTTAATTGTGTGATGTAAACAGCTGCAGGGACCTCAATAGGAACACATTTCACTGGAAAGTATGTGCACGTCGGTAGAGCTAGCATTACATGCGCATAGCAAACAAGAATCTCAAGGGAACACATCTAGAAGGCAAATGAACACTTCTAAATCACAAAATATACCAATATAATTCATTAAGAAAGTAGTTAGAAGGCCCAAGTCTTTTATTTTTGTCATGAGCATGCATGAGCGTAAGAAGAACAAGTCGTGTATACAGATTATCTCTTACAGAATCTCAGATAAGCATGGAGATATCGACCACTTCTCAGCCTCAAGAGGTGAAGCATTTTCCAGCTCAGCCATTTCTAGTGAACTCTCAATTGCCTTCTCAGACCATATAGTAAGCAGCTCAAAACCTGCATCATTAACGAACACATGTAGTAAATAACACTAGTGGACAGAGAAGAAACAATTAGACAAAGATCAATCTTTTGTACCAACACCTTAAAATTTCTAAGCAAATAATATACAAAAAAGTAATAGTGGGGATAGAAAAAAAATGAACTAGAGTATTACAACCGCCAAAAGAAAGACGTTCTCTCCAGTTAAAGGCTCTTAAAAATCCTTTCCATCTCAATGTTCAGAGTTGGTAATAGAACGATTCTTTTCCTCAAAGCACTCATGAATAATGGTAAGGCCAAAAACCGTGTACTTAATAAAAAGAAAAATAGTGCTCCTTTATTCATAAAAGTCATTCTAAGAAGAGCTCCAAGTTATGAGTAAAGATCCAAACATCCAATGATGAGAACTTAAAGCAGCAAGTCTGCAAAATCAGGCTAAGATGGTCTCATGTCACTCCCTCTAATGAGCTCCGACAAGATCGGATAACAGGAAATATAGTTGATACAGTTATTAGTCTCTCAGAAACATAATTACCTTTTACTGGATCCTCCGCAGAGTACCACTCACTCCAAGGACAATCGTCATCCCACGGTTTTCTATTATGATTTTTGCTTTTGGGACTTCCCCCTGCTTCTGTAATGCCTCCCTCAGGTTCTTGTACATCAAAATCCTCGTCGTAGGGAAGTGTACGATAGGTCAGCTTCATCTTGAGATTGACTTGAAAAAGATGCATGGACAGGTCCATATTGGAGAAGGCCTTGAGCAAAGAATTCAAGATAGACATGTTGGAAGCACATTAGCCGAAGATAATCAAAAGCTCATAGAGCAAGTAATCTAATTCCTTGAAAGCAAGAATAGATGCAATTTTCGAGAACATATAATTCATTTTGGATAATAGCTGGGCATAGAAACATTTTAGAGGCGTGTGAATATGTTATAAAAAGTTTTTTCTTTTATATCGGTAAACCTACCCCAAGCTTCCTTTACAGGAGCCCAATATTGACCCTTTTTCCACTTTGCTCCTTTGGTGTGTTCAAACCCCCAGCCTTACAGTTGAAGGTGGAGAGTCATTACCACCAGGTTATTATCCCTCCCTTGTCATGTCATTAAAAGGCCGATTAAATTAACGCATAAGGAGGATATCCGAAATATGATTTTAAATGGGGGCAAGATACAGAATCATTCTGGACATGAATTCAATATGCTGCTATGCCAGAATGTAAATATCATCTAACAAAAAGAGTAAAGCACAAAAACTTAGATCTACCAAATGCAAACTTTGTAAAAGTAGGTCATGGAACATCAAACATAAAGTTCTGTTTACACTTTAGGAGATGCAGCATATCATCGAGACTCGCAAGATCTACTAACCATCAGAATCTACAAATCACTTGGATATCAAAATCTACACAAGAAGAACTTACAAATTTAGAAACATATAGCTCATACAATCCCTCCAAATGCATAAGCTTCAACGGCACCTGGCTACCTATACGGTCAGCTTCAAATCGTCTAGTGTAAAGGGTTCCCATGTTCTGGATGCCAATGTATGCTTTACGAGAAGGAACATGCACTGGAACAAATGCCGGCCACAAACTGCATGGTGTGAGCATATCAACTATTTCCTACATTGTTCATTACAGAAAGGGAAGAAGTATAACAAATATAAAGCCAAGAGTTGAGCATCGTCAGTTCATGAAGAAGACCGAAGTACAGATATGACTTGAACTTTAGTGAAGTAGATAAGAAGTTCCAGCAAATTTAGCTTGGAAATGTGAGAAGCTTAAACCTCAGTTTCAATATGTTGTGGTCTATTCTAGTGTCTTATTCGTCTCTGCATTTTTTCAGTGCCCTTTTAATAACAACACGGCGTTTTTCAAAGCCCCTTTTTAACAGAGAGAATTAAAGGTGCATTGAAAAGTGTACATCTTTTAATAGGTTGCCACTTTTATTAGTACTGGCATAATGGCTTTTCTTATTGATGGAATATTCTACTCATGCAAATTAATAGATACACCTTTCCAAGTAAAAGTTTCAAGTTAGATAAATCTGATTCCCCCTTTAATGCTCCATTTTAACACATTACTCGGAAAAAAGCACCACGAAAGTTCTTGAAGTTTACAATACGGCGTACGTTTTAGCCTCTCTTTAATCGTTTGGAGAGCTGAGGAAATTCATAAAGTCGGGATAGTTTAAAGAATTTCAAGGACTTTTAGTTTTATTCTTTTTTCAAAAAGGGAGCATTTGAAACATCAGCCTGGTGCTGCTTGCCAAAAGGGAAAATATATGAAACATAGCCTTTTTCTACTCGCGATTCCTAATAAACCAACATCACTTACTTCATATTAACTGCAAATTTACATACATTCAATTCAAAAATGTTACTCAGAAGCAGAAAAGTAATGTTCTGTTTCCATTTAGCAATATCTCCTTTATTTTAGCCTCATCAACCTCTGACAGGATTTTGCTTAAGAATTGACCCTCCAAAATATAGCACCTGATTATGATAAAAATGACTGCTGACGGCACAACAGCTCTCCATCAAAATTTATTAGATCTCTAGATTTGATTTTAGTTCTTCGGCGAGTTATTTTGAAGGGGAGCCTTGAGCAGCAATGATAAAGTTGTCTCCATTGGATCTATAGATCACGGGTTCGAGCCATGGAAGGAGCCACTAACGCTTGCGTTAGGGTAGGTTGTCTACATCACACCTCTTGGCTGCGACCCTTCGCCGGACTCTGCATGAGTGTGGGATGCTTTGTTCACAGGGCTGCCCTTTTTTTAGTGACCGATTTTGGAAAAGCAGGATGAGTGCTTGAATTACTAAAAACACTACAGGAATAAAGTACATAGAATGATATCACCATGTGACAACACACCAGGAACAATTTGACAAGGCAATGGCAACTGCACTTAGAAGCTTGCTGGCCTCCGGTCCATCAAGAACCACTCCACTGGCACTTTGAGGAGCAATCACCTAAGATGAGCACTCAGAATTGAGAGAGAGTAAAGCAATATAACCTAGATCAAGGTACTAAATATACAAGAAACAGGTCATCCTTCTGTATGGACACGAGTGAGGGGAGAGAGATAGAGATACCAGGAACTCATTCACCCCAAAAGACAGTTGCAGATCATGCAATGCACAACTCCATTCATTTCCTTTTCCTCGACCAACTAAATCAAGGAGACACATAAGTCAAAAAATGAGAACACTAGCTCTCAGCTGGATTTTACAGCAGAAAATTTTCATACCATCATTATATGTTCCAAAATAGTACTCCATGCAATAGCTTTTCATCGCATACTTCAGGTCAGTTTTGACCTTATATAGGTCCTCAGAGATATTCACACTGATAGCACCATTTTTCTGTCATTAAAATAATATGCAAAATACACAAAAAACAAATCCATGAACAACATCAAAATACCTGTTGGTCATTCTTCAAAGTATAATTCAATTTAGTATTTTCTCAAGAAACTACTTGCTGAAAAACTGAATAAAACCTCTATCAAGTATTATACAAGTCAAAGCATCACGACAAGACTAAGTCCCATGTCATTTGGATTGAACAGGAAATTGATATATGCCAGCATCTGGACAATATCATAAACATTTCAAAGAGATGATAAATCTTACCAGCAAATTCTTGGTGCCATCAGCCAACCACTGCCTGCAAACTGCCTCTATCTCAGATATGAACCTACAAATTTAGTAACTTCAGATTCTATGCTCCTTTGAGGACACAATAACCAAATGCAGTAAATTGTTATGGTTAATTAAGTACCTTTCCCATGAAGAGGCCAGGGTAAAATCATCAAAATGTTCAATCTGCAACAAATAATAAAAACAATTTGAGAACCAGGTCAATTAGCTAAGTTTGCGTGCCTTCAAAAATTACAACACTGAAACCCCAATGTCTAAGATATTCTAAAGTTTTTCCACTAAGGATTTACAAGTTCCCTCCTTTTTGTTGCAACGCACCAGTTTACTTTCCTGAGATACAATCCGAACTAGAGAGTATAACTGTAATCTGTTTCAGATTAAGGATCCGCTTCTTATACAACCGCCAATCACGAAGAAATTCCGACTTCTGTAGATGATTTGTAAGAGCATTGCATAATTTTGCCAGAACTATTCCAACTTGGAGTAAGATTTTAATAATTACATTAAATTTATCACCGAAAAATAATCATAAAAACAAATTTAAACAGATGTAAGAATATACCTCCTCTTCTAGATCCTCATCCTTTACAGAGCTTGGTGTTTTGCTAATTGATGCCATTAATTTTCCCGAAATCAAATTGCAGTTAGCAATTTGTTTAAATACAGGACAATTTCAAAGATAATGTCTTCAATTATGTTGATAACTACAACATTTTCTAATTGACTAATTATATCTCAATCCTCGCTAATGAAGGCGTCAGACTGTACGGTGAAGCGTATTTGACCAAAATGTTAATGCGATCTCACTGATATAAGACCAAAAAGCAGAATAATTCCATGTTCCAGTAATAACGATATTCTTTGCTTTGCTTGCAAATGTCTTAAAAACAACTGATCTTAAAAATTTTAATTTGAGCCAATGGTCAAAGCAACAAAGAGATTTATTTTCAGGCACGGTCGCCTAAATGACACATATACTTGTCTTATTTTATCATGTCGATCCTCAAACTTTAATTATTTTCATTCAGACACTTTAATTTGATCAAAGCGTATTATTTAAACTATGTGACCGTTGACCAAGCACATATGGCAAAATAATAGTTGAGTTGGACAAGTGAATGTAATTCACGCGGATAATGAGCGTGAGTATGAACATTTTAAATCAAAAATAATTAAAATAAGAAGAAAAAATCATTAAAATAAGAATTGATAATAATTGTAACAAAAATCTGAGGTTGTGATGATAATTTTTTCTTTCTGTATCTGAGCAATCGGTGTTTGCAGCCACGACGGTGTCTCCCATCTCTTGCCTTGTCTTCGATATTATAGATCTGAGCCTCAATTGGAAGGTTATTTTTCTTAAGTGCAAACCTACAAGCTCTTTTCCTCCATTTTCAAAAGAGCCCCTCTCTGTTCCGCCACTGATTTTCTTTCCGCCATTGATTTTCCTCGATCTGAGCCCCTTTCTGTTCCATCATTGATTTTCCTCGATCTGAGCCCCTCTCTGTTCCGCCTTTGATTTTTCTCTATTTTCAAAAAAAAAAACAGCCTGGCAAAAGCAGAAGCAGACAGGATTTAAGTAGGCTTTGGACATAAAAATCCCGGGAAAGATGACGGAGAAGAGAGGAGAGATAAAAGTGGTTCATACTTTCTAAGCCCTAACTAAGCGGGTAAGTGTAAAATGAGGGGAAAATTTGGATTTGGAGGGATAATAATCATTTCTTGTTTTATTTTCCTACGTGACCATAATAAATGACCTGGAGCCTACGTGGTTTAATTTTCTTGACGTGGCGTCCTACGTGTAGGAGATTGTATTACACGCACTGAAGGCTTCGTGTCATAAGGGTTCATTATACAAGGTTTGAAGAAGTGTAAGTGTTCAATTGGCAAACTGTTAAGTTTGGGGACCGTCATGACAAAGTGGGACAAGTATAGGTGCCATTTAGGCCATTATGCCTTATTTTTAACGAAAAGATCTCTCTCTCTCTCTCTCTCTCTCTCTCTCTCTCTCTCTTTATATATATAAGAAGATAACTAGAATAAGAGAGCAAGAGATAACTTTCTTATTTCATCAATTGTTCAAGCGTATCACATCTCACACTTTCATGCCTCTATTTATACTATTACATAGGAAGGTAACAAAATGATTGTCTTAAACATGATATTAACAATTGAGATTATTGGGGAAGATCACGGGAGGGGTTACATAGGTGTGAAAGTTAAAATCATAATAGTGATGAGTAGTGAGAGGTTATTTACATCAAGGATAAAAGTAATAGGAGTAGTGGACATCCACAATTACTATACGTTTTACAACACTCCCCCTTGGATGTCAAAAAATAGATCATATGCCTCGTTAAAACCTTACTAAGAAAAAATCATGTGGAAAAAAATCTTAGTGAAGGAAAAAAGTACACATATCTATAATACGCTTTATTTGCTGCCTTGTTAAAAAACCTTACCAGGAAAACCTAGGCTAAGGGAAAAAGAGTACAACGAGTATCTTACTCCCCCTCATGAAAACATCACTTTATTTTTTGAAGATGGAGGATTCTAATCTTCTGTCTCAACTTCTCAAATGTTGAAGTGGTAATGCCTTAGTAAACATATCAGCCAAATTTTCACATGAACAAATCTGTTGAACATTAATTTCACCATTTTGTTGAAGATCATGCGTGAAAAAGAACTTTGATGAAATGTGCTTTGTTCTATCTCCTTTGATGTATTCTCCTTTCAGTTGAGAAATGCAAGCAACATTGTCTTCATATAGTATAGTTGGATTATCTTTTTTCATAAGAAAACCACACATTTCCTGAATATGTTTAGTCATTGATCTCAACCAAACACATTCCCAACTAGCTTCATGAATGGCTATCATCTCAGTATGATTTGAAGATGTGGCACCTATTGTTTTTTTTCATTGAACGCCATGATATAGTTATACCTCCATATGTAAACAAATAGCCTGTTTGAGATGTGGCTTTATGTGGATCAGATTAATAACTTGTATCGGCAGCCAATCATTTCTGATTAGAATTCATTAGAATAAAACAATCTTATATCTAGAGTTCCCCAAAGATATCTAAATATATGCTTAACACCATTTCAATGTCTTCTTGTTGGGGAGGAACTGAATCTTGCTAATAAGCTTACTGCAAAAGTAATATCTGGTCGGGTATTATTAGCAAGATATATCAATGCTTCAATTGCACTAAGATATGAAGTTTCATCACCAACGAGCTTTTTGTCATTTTCTTGAGGCCGAAATGGATCTTTATTTATGTCAAGCGATCTCAAAACCATTGGGGTACTCAATGGATGTGCATTATCCATGTAAAATCGCTTTAAAACCTTTTAGTATAACTTGGTTGATGGACAAAAAATTTATTTGTTACATGCTCAATTTGTAGGACAAGACAAAATTTTATCTTACCAAGATCTTTCATTTCAAACTCTTTCTTCAAACACTCTACAACCTTTGGAAGCTCTTTAGAAGTGCCAATGATTTTCAAGTCATCAACATTCAGATTCGAACCTCTTAATAAAAATACAAGGGTAAATAGGGTCATTTTTGTATCCTTCCTTTAAAAAATACTCGCTAAGGCGACTGTACCACATCCTCCCTGATTGCTTCAATCTGTACAAGGATTTCTGAAGCTTTATTGAACAAGTTTCCCTTGAAATTTTATGTGCTTCAGGAACTTTAAATCCTTCAAGAATTTTCATAAAAATTTCATTGTCCAATGAGTCATATAAGTAGGTTGTGACAACATCTATCAACCGCCATATCAATCTTTTCATGGACTGCCAGATTTATTAGATACCTGAAGGTAATTGCATCCACCACAGGAGAATATGTCTCCATATAATCAATGTCAGGACTTTGTGAAATCACTTGTGCCACAAGTCGTGCTTTATATCTTATGACTTCACCTTTCTCGTTTCGTTTTCGCACAAAAACTCATTTGTAACCCACTGGTTTGACATCTTCAGGCGTTCGAACTATTGGTCCGAAAACTTCATGTTTTTCGAGTGAAGCCAACCCGCTTGAATTGCGTATTTTCATTTTGGCCAGTCATTTCTCTGTCTACATTCGTCGACAGATTTTGGCTCAAGATCCTCATCATGTTGCATTACTTCAACTGCAATATTATATGCAAAATTGTTGTCAACAACAACGTTATTTTGGTTTCACATTTCCCGTAGAGACATAACTTATTGAGATCTCTTCATTTTCATCATTTTTAGGTACTAGAACCTCCTGTGAGGTTATATCAATTGTTATGTCTTTATTCTCCTCTTGAGCAATTACCTCCACGTTATGATCAACTTGATCATATGCTCCTTTATTTTTTCGGGGATTCTTATCCTTGGAACCGATTGGTCTACCACGTTTAAAGCGCGACCTAGACTAATTTGCATTATCATACTGTCCAGCTGGGAAATCAACTCGAATGGGAGCGTTTGCAACTGGAATATGCGATTTAGTAACCCACGGAAGGTTAGTAAATGTATTTGGTATTTGATTTGCAATATTTTGCATATAAATGATCTTTTGAAGTTCTTGTTCACATTGATTTGTACGAGAACCCAAATGAGATAGAGATAATATATTCCAATCTATCTCTTTTTCTAGATGTTTATTTTCCCCCTAATATTGGGAAAATTGATTCATCAAAATGACAATCAGCAAATCTAGTTGTAAACAAATCTTCTATCATAGGCTCCAGATATTTAATAATAGAAGGAGATTCTTAACCAACATATAACCTTTTTTGTGGACCCATCTTTGTGCATTGTGGTGGAGCAATTGGAACATATACCGTACATCCAAAAGTTCTTAGATGGGAAATATTTGGATCCTGACCAAAAGCCAACTATAATGGGGATACTTCATGATAATTGGTTGGCCGTATGCGCACAAATGTTGTTGACATGTCCCCACGCTGAAAGGGAAAAGTTTTGTCCTCATTAGCAATGATCTAGTTATTAATTGGAGGCATTTAATCAATGATTCTGCTAGACCATTTTGAGTATGAACATGAGCAACAGGATGCTCAACTTTTATTCCAGCAACCATATAATAATTAGTAAAGGCCTGAGATGTAAATTCACCAGCATTATCAAGATTAATTGTCTTAATTGTATAATCTGGAAATTGTGCTCTTAACCTTATTATATGGGCCAACAATCTCGCAAATGCCATATAGCGAGTTGACGATAAGCACACATGTGACCATCTTGTAAATACGTCTATCAAGACCCTAAAATACTTGAATGATCCACATGGAGTGTGTATAGGCCCACATATATCACTCTGTAAACATTCCAGAAATGCACGGGAATTAATAACTAATTTTCCTTGAGAACAAGTAGCACAAGAGAATTCCTTAAATTGAAGAATCTTCTTATTCTTCAATGTGTGCCCATTTGAATTCTCTATTATTCCGCACATCATGTTAGAACCGGGATGGCCCAATCGGTCATGCCAAATGATAAAATAATTAGAAGTAGTAAACCTTTTGCTTACTATGGCATGTGATTCAACCACACCAATATTTGTGTGGTACAACCTAGAAGAAAATGCGGGTAATTTTTCGTGCACATATTTTTTCTCCGCTTTATTGTAGTAATATAAAGGTATTCAACCTTTCCTTCGTTAAATGTCTCAATATGGTAGCCATTTTGGCGAATAACTCTGAAATTCAACAAGTTTCTTTGAGACTTACTATAATACAATGCATTATTAATAGTTAATATTGTTCCTCCAGGTAGTAATAAGGTCGATCTTCCATATCCCTCAATTAACTTTGTACTACCAAATATTGTATTAACATAGTCTTTTTTCATAACTAGATAAGAGAAAATTTTCTTTTCTCTTAATATTGTGTGAGTTATAGCACTATCCAAAAGGCATAAATACTAATTACTATATAGTATATCCTGCCGATAACATATTAAGGAATGTAGCTCAAAGTAACAATATAAAACAAGAAGATAAATAGAATAAGAGAAGAAGAGATAATTTTCTTATTTCATCAAGTGTTCAAGTGTATCCCATCTCACTCATGCCTCTATTTATACTATTACATAGGAAGATAACAAAATGATTGTCTTAAACATGACATTAACAATTGAGATCATGGGAAGGTGTTATGGAGGTGTGAGAGTTACAATCATAATAGTGATGAGTACCGGGAGGTTATTTACATCAAGGATGAAAGTAGTGGGAGTAGTGGACATCCACAATTACAATAGGTTTTACAACATTCCACAGTTTTTTTGGACTTTTCTCGAATATTTTCTCATTTACCTAAAACAAAAGCTACGGTTAAATTTACTATTATTAATAAGAGCTTTCGATCAATGTGAATTGACAAAAAAACCATGATATTTCAGTTTATTCTATCAGAATCCTCGGTCTTTTGGTAAACATAACCAAGTTTGGGGGCTTTTAAACACTTGAAAAAAGAATGATGTAAGGTTACACGTGTAAGAACCCACGTCCACTACAAATTTAACTATTGATAAGTTACTACTAAGTATTACTTATAGGGCTGTGTATGAGTTGAACATGTGGAAGCTACGAGACCCACATTAGGCCAAATCTGTTTACTTTTCGGTCTACCAATCACCCCCTTAAACCACCTACATCTATCATTTATCCTCCTCTAGCATTTCGAGTTTCAACCCAAAAAAACTATTTACATAGTTATCACAAGTAAAGCAAGAACAAGATTATAGTTAAAAAATTTAAAAATGATCCGAGAAAACATAGTTAAATAAATGACTTTGATTCTGAAATATTAATAATAGCAAAGAATTGGCGGAGGAATAGCATTTTAAGTTATAAATTTCTAAGTTATAAATATGTGTTAACCATCTCATAAGCTTCGCCAAGAGCCATAAAATAAACCATAGTGAGAAAATTGGAAAGTACTTGAATCGAGTTTATATAGCTTCCAAATTTCTAAGTTATAAATATGTGTTAACCATTTTTGTAAGCTTCGCCACAAACTACTGTGTCGTTGTTTAGCACATTATGTAGATGAGGTCTTTTGAAAAAAACTGTGTGGGCTTATCCCAAAGTAGATAATATCACACGTGTCATGTGTATCTTTGGGCCATTTTAGTTCAACAACTAGTATTAGAGCAAATGATTTGACGAGACGAGTATGAAGATAGTGCAGTGTGTTGTGGGGATCCAGCTTAGTGCATCTGCCCGTCTATGGTCCGGTTTATGAACTTTACCGTAACTTTGAAGATGCATATATACCATTTGAGCTTCGACATTTGTAATTACTGATATCAAGTGGATGACACACAACTAATCTCCAAATTAGCCCATGAACGATGATGGGTCATATGGAACTTAGTTCAAGGGGAGATTGTTGTGTTTGTCTGGACAACGTCCGACATAGAAAGTAGAAAAGAAAAAAAATCTACTAATAAGGAGTTGAATACTCTTAATGATATGAGAAATTTTGGGGAAAATCGTGCAACCTTAGACAAAATTGGACAATATCACATCATGTTAAGAGTATCTTTATACTGTTTTAGTCCAATATGTTGGTTTTCCTTGGATTGGTGCAGAGCTAATTGGCGACACAAGTATGAAATGTTTTAGTTATTATTTTCATTATATAAAAATGTCACTACTTTTATATCTCACTTTAGTACTTAGAAATACAACAACAACGACCCAGTATAATACCACAAGTGGGGTCTGGGGAGGGTAGTGTGTACGCAGGACTTACTCAAGAAGACGAAAATACAAAAAGAGAAAATATATCAGTACCACCATGGAAATAATAACAACACAGGAACCAATGAATAGATGAAAGGCAAAAATAATGACCAGTAAATAATGCCCGGCACTATGAAAATGGATGAGTAGTGTAAACACAACACTGACCACTAGCAGTCTAAGACTAAATCCTATCAGCCTAGCCTCACACTGGAAGACTAAATATGCTCAACTACCTCCTAACCCACAATCTTAATGCTGATCGAGTGTCATGTCCTCGGAGATCTGAAGTCTCGCCATATCCTGCCTGATCACCTCTCCTCAATACTTCTTAGGTCGCCCTCTACCTCTCCTCGTACCCACCAATTCCAACCGCTCACACCTCCTTACCGGGGCATCCAAGCTCCTCCTTTGAACATGCCCGAACCATATGAGTCTTGCTTCCTGCATCTTGTCATCAATAGGACCCATACCCACCTTCTCCCGAATATCTTCATTCCTAATCTTATCCATCCTAGTGTGCCCGCACATCCACCTCAACATCCTCATCTCTGCTACTTTCATCTTTTTGGTATGTGAGTTCTTAACTGGCCAACACTCAGCCCCATACAACATGGTCGACCTAACCACCGCTCTATAAAACTTACCTTTGAGTAGCGGAGGCACTTTCTTGTCACACAAGACTCTAGATGCTAACCTCCATTTCATCCACCCCACCCCTATACGGTGTGTGACATCCTCGCCGATCTCCTCACCCCCATGGATAACTGATCCAAGGTAATTGAAATTGCCTCTCTTGGAAATGACCTGCGATCCAAGCCTCACGTCCATGCCCGTTTCCCTCGGATCAACACTGAACTTACACTCAAGATATTCCGACTTCGTCCTGCTCAACTTGAAACCCTTTGACTCAAGGTCCTGTCTCCAAACCTCCAGCCTCTCATGAACACCACTCCGCGTCTCGTCAATCAGAACAATGTCATCAGCGAATAACATACACCATGGCACTTCTCCTTAAACATGGTGTGTCAGTGCATCCATCACCAGAGCAAACAGGAATGGGTTGAGCGCAGATCCTTGGTGTAACCCCATAACAACCGAAAAATTCTCGGAGTCGCCTCTCACTGTCCTAACCCGAGTCTTATATCCATCATACATGTCCTTAGTCGCCCTAAGGTAAGCAACCCGCACACCTTTAGCCCCTAGGCATCTCCAAAGAACTTCTCTAGGAACCTTGTCATACGCTTTCTTTAGATCAATAAACACCATGTGCAGATCCTTCTTCCCATCCTTCTACTATTCCACCAACCTCCTAATGATGTGGATAGCTTCCATAGTAGAACGACCCGGCATGAACCCGAACTGGTTGTCTGATACAGACACCTTCCTCCCCACCCTCGCTTTTACTACCCTCTCCCACGCTTTCATGGTATGACTCAATAGTTTGATACCCCTATAATTGTTGCAACTCTAGATGTCACATTTGTTCTTGTACAACGGAACCATCGTACTCCACCTCGACTCGTCCGGCATCCTCTTCGTCCTGAAAATAACATTAAACAACGTTGTCAACCACTCCAGACCTGCTCTACCTACACATCTCCAAAATTCTACCGAAAATTCGTCAGGCCCCGTAGCTCTGCCCCTACTCATCTATCGCATATCTCCCACGACTTCCCCAACCTTGATGCACCTACAATACCCAAAATTGCGGTGACTCTCCGAATGAACCAACTCGCGTAGCACAATATCCCGATCCCCTTCTTCATTCAGAAGTTTATGAAAGTAAGTTTGCCATCTCCGCTTAATCTGGGGTTCTCCCATCAATACTCTACCGTCCTCGTCTTTGATGCACCTCACTTGATCCAGATCTCGCGCCTTCCTCTCCCACGCCTTAGCTAGCCGGAACAATTTCTTCTCCCTGCCTTTGTCCCCTAGATCCTCGTACAGACGACTAAAAGTCGTAGTCTTAGCCTCCGTGACCGCCAGTTTCGCCTCCTTCCTAGCTACTTTATACCTCTCCCTGTTCGCACTCCTATCAACCTTGCATGGCATGTGCTCCCTGCTAACTTCAGGTACGCCGTCTTCTTCGCTTCCACTTTACCTTGGACCACTTCATTCCACCACCAATCGCCTTTGTGCCTGCCAGCGAAACCCTTAGAAACTCCCAACACCTCTCTCGCTGCCTCCCGTATATAATTCGTCGTTGTCGACCACATAATGCTCGCATCCCCACTACTCCTCCAGGCTCCCACAACTGATAGCCTACCTTCCAACTCCTGAGCTTTATCCTTAGTCAAGGCTCCACACCTGATCCTCGGTCGACCTCGTGCAGTCCTTTTCTTCCTCTTCATTATAATACTGATGTCCATCACCAAGATCCTATGCTACGTCACGAGGGTCTCACGGGATAACCTTGCAATCCTTACACAACCCTCTGTCGCACCTCCTAAGGAGCAGATAGTGAATTTGAGTCTTCACCACCGTTCTCTGGAAAGTAACCAAATACTCCTCCCTCTTTGGAAAACTAGAGTTAGCAATCACCAACTCAAATGCCCTTGTGAAATCCAATAGCGAAGTTCCTCCTGCGCTCTTATACCCAAAACCGAAGCTACCATGCACCTCACCATAGTCGCCTGCTGTCGACCCAATATGACCATTAAAATCCCCTCCTATAAATAACCTCTCAGCAGGCGGAATACTACGCACAATCTCATCCAACCCCTCCCAGAAGCACCTCTTGACCTCCACATCAAAGCCTATTTGTGGCGCATACGCACTAACGACATTTAGGGTGCACTCTCCAACCACCAACTTAATAGACATTAACCTATCATTCACCTGCCTAACCTCTACCACAGACTCTCTAAGTTCCCTATCCACCAAAATGCCTACACGATTCTTACCCTTCAGGACTCCAGAGTACCACAGCTTATACTTGTATGCATTCCTCACCCTCGATCCTACCCACCGAGTCTCTTGGACACACGCTATATTGACCTTCCTCTTCTGTAGGATATTCGTCAGCTCTATAGACTTACCCGTCAATGTACCTATATTCCAGGACCCAATTCTCAACCTACAGGCACCCTTGTGCCCGTTATCTCCCTTGCCTCCCGTCCCACCCCCTGACCCCTACCCCACCCCTACCCCCACCTCCACCCCTCCACTTGGCCTCCCCGAGGACATGACCTTACTCTAACATCCTAGACTACAACCACTATACCTACAACAGACTAAGGAGAATCACTCATACACACTAGGAAAACAGACCAGACTAGCAAAAAACAAGTTGAAGCTAATAGAAAGCGTAACACTAAGGCAAACTAAAAAGGCAACAATTTAACTAACGCAAGGGGAAAAAGAATAGGAAAACGGGAGGTACCAACTCCCAGGAAAGAACCTGGAAGTTGTCTCTGGTGTACATGACACTAATGCGACACCTGGTTCACCTTAGCAGCCCTCCTATGTTTGTGCGTCCGCTGCTCGCTCATCTCCAATAGCCACAACAGATTACCCCAAAGACACATCAAACACAAGAACCAAAAATAGGTGATGCCTTCGCGTAAGAGAGGGGGAAGGGAAAAAGGTGTACTGATGGCGGCAGCGGCACACCTGGTTTACAAGCGAAAAGAGAACAGAAACACAAACCGTTTCCGGTGGAAAATGGTGGTCGACAGTGAGTGCTGGAGAAAATGTTCGACGCAGTAGCCGGCAGTAGCCGTTAAAATAAACTGACTTATCTTAGAAATGCCTTGTTTGAAAAAAAAAATGTTGTCTATTTCAAATTTGTACGAAGAAGATAATTATGTACAAAGGAAACTAAAAGTTCGTTGTTACTCTCTTGTTTACGCTTTACAAATTACAATATGAACTCTACTGTCATGCCAAAAAATTAAAATTAAACCAAATCAAGAGCTTAGTACTTATAAATAATGACAAATAATTTTAAAAATTAGTAAAATATCCTTACAAGTGAAAGTTCATAGATAGTACGATTAGAATTGTAAGATATCACAATACATAATAAAATAATATAGTTTTATTTACATTGGTCTCGGGCAAAGCCCGGGCTATCCCTAATTAGTTATTAGAGAAACCCAAATGTTACTCTTCTTTTCACCGATAGTCGTTGCCGACAATTTCTAACAAACCATTTATTCTTCCTGACAATTTCCAAACGATGCTCCCTCCTCTCTTTACTATGGGAAAAAGAAATTGTTTCTCTTTTCCTTCATGTATTTCTTTCTTCTGAGTTCGGATGAACCTTTTCTTTTGAGTCGAATCGCTTCTAATCCATCTACCCCACTGTCAGAATTGAACCACACATTATGTAAATCAGAATTCAATTAGTTCCATCGAAGTTGGTAACTTAAGAAGAAGAAAAAGAAGATGAAGAAGAAGAAGAAGAAAAGACTGGTAACAATTTTCTCTTTTTAAATCGATTCGTCTTTTTAGATCCTATAGGCATGCTTTCTATGTGCTGAAACGGATTACAAGCATTATTTCCTACAGACATGATATCTAAACACAGAAACTGATTTTTTACATTTATTTCCTATAGGCATGATATCTAGGCGAGTAAGGCGTTAACTAGTTTCCAAGCAAGTTCAACAAGGAAGATCCTAGGAACATGATTTCTAATGCATACATGGAGATTTTGAAAACATGATTATTGATGCAGAATTGATAAGCGACCTAGAAGCAGGATTTCTAGGATGCAGAGTGTGAAAATTCAGGATAATGAGATAAACCCTATAGGCTTCTAATGCACATAAGGAATCACCACAACAACCTACAAGCATGATTTCTACTCGGATATGATAAAAGATATATAAAAATCCCTCCCCATCTTTTACTAATAACCCCATATCTGTTTTACAGAGATTATTATTACAGATCAATACAAATTAATTACATAATGAAAATCACTATACTATAGGGAGCCTTGGCAGGCCTAAAGTCAACCTGGAAGCCAGGCGTTCAATCGAATCTGGAGTACACAAGTAGTTAATAATACACCAAATGGGCTTCTAGGGTGTCAAAGTTCCCAAGGGCCTCAAGGACCTCGGGCAATGCTCATACCAAAACCTTTTCAAAGAAACATTTTTGTAATCAAGTTTGGAAGGCCAGCCCCAAAGTGTCAGAGTTCGGAGGAGTCTCACGGACTCCTAGGTAGTGCTCACACGGGGAGGGGGAGAGGGAGGGGGCAGGACCCTAGATATCTAAGAGTAGGAGTTGAAAATAGTATATAAAAGTAAGAGATAGTTTTTTAGGAAAATAGTTTGGACTTAGAGGTGAACAGATTACAAGATTACAAAAACTACAAGCAAGACAAAACCACATTTAGCAGGTTAAATTCAGGCATGAATTCTAATAGTTAGACAATAAACTAGACAAGGTTTCACATTGCATAAATTGGCTTAGTTGATTAACTATTACTAGGTGAGATCAGAACAACATGCTGAAATTAAGAGTAAACAACCAAAAGAACACATAGTGCAGAGTAGGGTGATAGAAACTAAAGCATGCTAGTTTAGAAACAGATAAACAACTATCATGGATCAAACAGAAACATGCTGAAGTTAAATGGCTAATCAGACAGCTATACCGAGAAAGTAGCAGGAATTTAAAGCATATTAGTACATGAATCATGAATTGACTAGGGACATGTTAAGGTAAAAAAACACATAAACAGGGCAGGAATTGAAGCATGTTAGTTGAGAAACAAGTAGACAAGTGTCTTGGATCAAATAAGAATATACTAACCATACTAACATACAAGACATGACAAGTTAACAGGAATTAAGTCATGCTGATCAAGAGCAATAAACATGAAGGACATAGGTTCAACTACATAGCATATCGAATAGAGTATGATAACAAAAAAAGGAGCATACCAGTTAAGAAGTAGTAAACAGGAAGATGAAAGCAAGTAGAATCCAAGGGCCTAGCCTTGGCTTTCAGCCGGCTAGACAGAGCAGCAAATAGAAGTAACATAAAGACTACAATTGAGAGGGTGTCAGAATAAGAGTGTGTGTGTGTGTGTTTTTCTGTAAAAATAGCTAATACATAATAAAAATGCTATTGATGCATAAAAATGATTTAAAATAATTACTTAATGTTATAAAAATACAAAATATCATTTTCCTGTGAAATAAGGTAATTATGCACTTGTGAGCTATTATTGCAATTATAGCCCTAAAATGTAAATATGGCTAATCGTGAAATAATTAAAGCTTAGTATAAATATAAATGATAAAATTAAGCAATAAAATTATTATAAACCATTTGTGATGCAATTAGTAATTGTTTATATAATAAATATGCTGGGATAAATTAATAAAAAATCCTAAAAAATGCAGAGATTATGGAAAAATATTAATTGATGCTCATGCATTGTTTTGAAGATATACATGCATTTTAAAATAATATAGGGAAAAATTGGTATCAACAACAGCCAACGGAAAATTGGTTCATATTGGAAAGGTCCACCGTACATTGCAACAAGAGTATTGCCAAAAGAGTGTATTTGTACTTGGGGTACATCGAAGAAAATGTCCCTGAAACAACTTTTAACGCATGTGCAGTCAAAAAGTACTATGTTTGATCCTCCATATAATATTAAATATTCTCCGGTTGGGATGACGAAGACTTTCATTCTCGCTACCCAAACACCATTACCCCTTTTGCCAACCCTTTGAGCCGGTTACCTTCCTTTGATTACCCTCTTTGGAACTTGAAAGTGTTATTGAAAAAAAGGAAAAGAAAAATAAAAAGGAAAAAATACAAAAAGAAAATGAAATGAAAAAAAGGAGAACAAGGAAAGGAAAAAAAAGTGAAAACAAAACAAAACGGAGAAAAAAAAAAGAAATCAACAAAAACAAAAACAAAAGTTTCCTGAACTACGTTCGACTTGATTCCGAAAGGATACGTAGGCTGCCTCACTCTGGGGTTCAGTCACACCAAAATAAAAATCCAAATTCCCCCCAAAGTGAAAGTGGGCAGAAGTTATGATGCTTCGGCGATGGTTTCGACTGAAAGGTTCCAAAGTTTGTAATTCAATCCAAATTCTTTTTACCCCAAATCCTGCTCAAGTCCATTCGATCAATCGGTAAAGATGTCCAAAATTGGAGGATACAGTTACTTGGATCTGATACAACCAAATGAGAAATAAAATGAGAGAGCCTTGTTGGTGAAAACCCACACGGGCACCGTGAGGCGATGGTAAGCAGAGAAACTGAAAATGAGAGAGTCTTGTTAGTGAAAACTCGCAAAGAGCACTATAAGATGACGATGAGAAGAGAAATAAGAGAGATTAGCTGGTGAAAACCCGCAAAGGGCACCGCTGATCGAAAAAAAGGATCATCAATCACTGACATTGACACAATCCTGGTCAAGGTTTCTCGGTTTGGATGCATAAATTGTGATGAATTTCTGAGAGTCGGACAGTTTACACAGATCAGGCATCAATTCCAAGAGGCATTTTATGTTCATTGAAGTCCGCATGTACTCCAGATAAGTCCTTCTTTCCTTTTCCCGAAAGGGATACCTCTTGTCCAAATTCATTTGTCCATTCCATTGTTTGTTTTTTCTTTCAATCCCTTTCGGTCTAACTCTATTCCGAAACTGAGTCAAAGAAAGGATGTCAAGACTGATTTACAGGGTTCTCATTTGATACGAGCTAATATGCAGAAGGCACCCAGCCTCGTCAAGGGCATCAAGTCAACCTCGACTGGCTATGGCGGACGATGCTTGGAAATCAAAACTCCTGGAAGGAGGAAATCAAATTGATGGGCCGATAAAGGCATATGAAATTAAAAGGGTTGAGTCCCACGTGGCTAACCATCTCGACAAGGTTTGAAAAGCCCAGGTACCCCAAATTCTCTGAAATTAAAGTTGAAGAAAGAAGTTAGAAATGAAAATCCTACGAAGGCGAAATAAAGTTGGAAAATGTTAAGTGTCACGCAACTAGCCGTTGCAGCAAAGTTTGAGGAGTTTACCGAAAAAAAAAACAAGTCGGAAGTGAAAGACCTACAAAGGCAAAATAAAGTCGAAAAGGTTATGTCCCACATGATTAACCGTCCTGGTAAAGTCTTGGAAAAGTCAAGATCCCTAGGGTTAGAAATGAAATCAATCCCCAGCGAGCAAATAAGCAGTTGAGATCTTCGTCAAAAGGACGGGCCAAAATCAAGTGACCAAGATGATCAAGGCCACAAAACCAACCACCATTTCAAATTGACAAATTGTTCTTTGTTTGAAAACAGGTGCAAACCGAAAGCAACCGTGCAAAAGCAGGTGCAACCAAAAAGAAGTTGTGCAAGGGCTAGAAACAGCTTTGCAGCAACAACTCCAAAAAGGGAAGTCTCTTCCAAAATTCTTTCCCGCATTTACTCATACTCTGAAAATAATTATAAAAAAAGGAAGAAGAAATGATGTTGAAAATGATTCAAACCCAAGGTAGTATAGGGTCTCCAATCCCTAGCTGCGTTTTTCCAACGTAGGGTCACCACTCCCTAGTTGATGCTAACATAGGGTCTCCACTCCCAAGATGATTCCAACATAACTTGATGCCAACATAAGATCTCCAATCCCTAATTGACTCCAACATAGGGTCTCCTATCCCTAATTGATGCCAATATAGGGTCTCCACTCCCTAGTTGATGCCTGCATAATCTGATGCCAACATAGGATCTCCACTCCCTAGTTGATGCCAACATAGGGTCTCAACACCTTAGTTGATGCCAGCATAACCTGATGCCATCATAGCCTGATGAATTTCCAACATAGGGTCTCACTCCCTAGTTGATGCCAACATAACCTGATGACTTTTCAACATAGGGCCCCACTCCCTAGTTGATGCCAACATAACCTGATGATTTTCTAACATAGGTCCCTACTCTCTAGTTGATGCCAGCATAACCTGATGACTTTCCAACATAGGTCCCCACTCCCCAGTTGATGCCAGTGTAACCTGATGACTTTCCAACATAGGGTCCCACTCCCTAGTTGATGCCACCGTAACCTGATGACTTTCCAACATAGGGTTCCACTCCTAGTTGATGCCAGCATAACCTGATGACTTTTCCAACATAGGGTCCCACTCTCTAGTTGATGTCAACATAACCTGATGACTTTTCCAACATAGGGCCCCACTCCCTAGTTGATGCCAGCATAAACTGATGATTTTCCAACATATAGTCTCCACTCCCTAGTTGTTGCCAGCATAACCTGATGCCAACATAGGGTCTCCATTCCCTAGTTGATGCCAATATAGGGTCTCCACTCCCTAGTTGATGCCAGCATAACCTGATGCCAGTGCCAGCATAATCCGATGCCAACATAGGATCTCCACTCCCTAGTTGATGCCAACATAGGGTCTCCACTCCCTAGTTGATGCCAACATAACCTGATGCTAACATAGAGTCTCCACTCCCTAGTTGATGACTTTCCAACATAGAGTCTTCAATCCCTAGTTGATTTTATCTTAGACATAGGGTCTCCACTCCCTAGTCTACTTTCCTCTGGGTACACCACTCCCCCCTTTGTATCGCTTTCAATAATGAAGTAGTATAGAATTTTGTTACAATAACTCACGAAAATTTCCCTAGTGAAAACTGGGGCAGAAAAATTGTGTTCATTTGTGTTGATACATGAGTCGGTTATACCTTGAGGTGCAGGGTTCGATATGACCAAATAAAGAAGTCTAATCCAGAACAAAGAAAATAAAAAGAAGTGAATCCAAATGCAGAAGCAGATGAAAGATGTGAACTGCTCAAGACATGGCTGAAGTCACGAGAGTTGCATGTCCGGTATTGATCCGAAGAAGTCTTGGAAGAATGAATCAACACCTGCATCTAGAAACCATCAAGTTTAAAATAAAAAGTCTGCATGAAGCACCATTCAAGGCTCAAGTTCAAGCTTCAGAAGACTTATAGATAGAATCTTGTAACTCGTAGCTGATAGGCTTTGTTAGTTTTCATTTTGATTTTGATGTAATAGCAGGACCACGGACCGGAGCCTCGACGAAACCTCACTCGACTCTGCAACTCATTACTCCATCATTCTTCTTGAACTACACGCGACCTGATTCCCTTATAACCCGGGATACGTAGGCTGTCCAAAACCAGGACTCGGTTGCACCCTTTCCTTTGTTCATTTTCCCCTTTGAATAAGGGTTTAGTCAAAATTAGTCACATGGATCACCTTGTCTTTGCCTGAAAATTCTTCATGTTTCCAAGCAAAGAATGACATGTTGCAAGCACCTAATTTTTTACCAAAATCAAAATTTTCACCACTTTTTAGTATGTAAATATTATTTGAGTTTAATCTACATATTCTTACCTTTATTTCATTTTTAAGGTTTTATTTAAGAAAATTAAAAATGACAAAAATTATATGTTCTTGATTTTAAATATTTAGCTAGTATTTTTTTATTTTTACTAAAAAGTCATTTCCATGTGGCAAGATTCCTCCTTATCTCTTCATAACAAACTCACATGCACCTTCCCAATACCTCACACATTCTTATCCTTTCTCCCCAAGAAATACCCACATAATACTTATAATATTTAATACCTATACACACACATAAAAAGAGGACCTAATTTTTGCCTTACCCTAGACACTAAAAAAATGATCAGATGAGCTCCCCTTTCTAATGCCTAGCAACGACTCCCTCCTTCCCCATCATCTCCAAAAAAGACCTTAATTTCTCTTGGACTCTCTGATCTTCAACAAAGAAATGAACAACAACCATTTCTTCTTCTCTGTTCCTCCAAAAATATCCAGTGCAAACCTCCATTTTCACCATGTAAAAGCTCCAAAAAAACTCAGCCTTCCTCCACCATTGAAGCAACCTTTAAAATCCTCCAAAAACTTGTGAAAACTAACTCCAAAATCACCATTCTAACTCTGTTAAACCACCATCATCCACCTCTATTATTCATCGGCAAACGAAACCATGTTTCAGCCATGAAAATCAGTAACATTAGCTAAAAAAATCAGCACCAAAGCTACCATTAAAACGAACAGTTCATTCCTTCCTTAATCGAAGTCCAGCCGACTTTCGAGGTCTAAGAGTTCGTTCGAGTCGAGTCAGGTGAGGTTGTGTGCTCGAAGTTCTGTCCACGATCTTTTTCGAGCATTAGGAGTTTGTTCTCGTTTGACTAAGGTCCATTTCTATCCATCTCTCTTTTCTTAGACGAGCTTGAATGTATTAAAAGATTTTGTTTTAGTTATATGAGATACTGATGTTTAGATTTTTTTTAGCTTATATTTGATTAATATTTGTTAATGGCAGAGTACTATATGCTATTTAAGAACTTAGAAAATCATTGTATGGTAAAAGCGGGATGTTTTCCTATATTATCTCTTGATGCCTGCATATTTGGTGCGAAATTGGCTTGGTCTCATGTTTTATCATATTTCTTTGCTTTTAATTGAATTTTCTGATCTCGGATGGATTTTGTGCTCTAAAAAAACGGAATACTCGGTGTAGCTAACATGTGCTTCGTTTTTAAATAGTCATATAGTCTGATTCACTTTTTGAGTTATTCTTTAGTAAATGGTTCTTGAGCTCAACTTTCGGGATTGTGGTATTAACTGTCATGTTTTTCCTATCTTAGGTGTTACAATTATTCAGCCTCCTGTGATTGAAGCGAAACAAACTTGGCAGTATACTAATGAAATGGGCATATCTATGTTCTATAACTAGTACTTCCGTTAATTGAATTCAATAGTAATTTTTTTGAAAAATTGTTTGGAGTTCAAGGGAATATATGTGGCCTCAAATGATCCGTTGTCAGTAGCCTCAAAAAGAAAATGGGAAGTCAGTAGCCAACAAAATATTTGTGCAAGTTTGGATAAAAAATGATAAGTTAGTAGCCATCAAACATTTGAGGATTATATGTGTCTTCTCATTTTGTCTTTTCAAGCATATCTTCACATGTGCAAATTTGTTGAGTCATAAGGAATATAAATGTTTAAGATGTCTAAGGCATTAATCTTGCAATTTTATCTGCCCATGCCATTCATTGTTTCATTCAAAGTGAGTTATTAAATTTGATAGATGGAAAAAATTGGAGTTTGTTTCTTTCTTGACAAGGAATAAGAATAGGCCATGAGTGGTGTTAAGTTAGAAGAATTTATAACCCTTAATCCTCACGATAATTCTAAACTTAGAAAATAAACAATCTTGAATGCGCTAGCATGTTTTAGGCGCGTTTTAACTTACTATCGTGGTTATGTACACGTTCGCGTGACATAATTATGATACTAAAAAATAAACCAAGGTATGTGTACGCACGACTTTGGAAAAACAATCTTAAAATTAATAAAGCGTGATAAATTGTGTACACGTTCGCGTGACATAATTACGATTTTCAAAATAAATCAAAGTACGCGTTCGCGCGACTTTGACTAAATTTTTCTTAAATAAACTAAATGTCGTGAATTGTGTACACGTACACGTGACATGATTCTTGACACAACGAATATAAAAGAATTAGATCATTTGACTAAAGTTATTTCTAGGATGAACACGGGTTACTGATAATCAAGGAAATAGAGAAAAACAAGTAATAGACAATATTGCAGAAATATAGAAAAGCAAAGTAGATTGTATTCGAGAATCAGATGCCTTTACAAGCTGTATTCCCCTCCCTTATATAGGATATTCCTTGATATAACGTACAACTATTGCTATGATATCCCATTAATGACTAACTATGACATTAATGGGGCGTTTCAAAGGATAACAGTAATTGGGGTACGGTTACATAACGTACGAGTAATCAATTGTGGGTTCTTGAATCTGCCCGTAGCTTTGTCCAGATTCATTCTGACCGTGTCTCTTTCCTGTCTTGATCAGGTTGATTTTCCCCTGGATGATGAGCTCGAGGGTTTATTGAATTGTGCCTCTTTGTTCCGTACCTCTTCAAAGAATCACATCCAGCTGTCGCGTTCTCCTGTGTCCATATAACTGGCTGAGTTGTCAAGAGTAGGCTTACGTGTAAAACTCTTTTTTACCAATACAGATAGTCCGCCCACTTACCATATATTTATCGATTAATATTTGGTAAGTGGATACTCATTTATGGCGGGAATATTTTGTCGCCGCTTTACCTCGAAACGTTGTATCCTTTTTCTGAATCATAGGCGTCATTTGTCACTTCCATTTAATGCTCATACCATGTGTCCTTCTCGGATTGG
Source organism: Nicotiana paniculata (assembly GCA_005239505.1). Classification (NCBI taxonomy): domain Eukaryota; kingdom Viridiplantae; phylum Streptophyta; class Magnoliopsida; order Solanales; family Solanaceae; genus Nicotiana; species Nicotiana paniculata. The sequence continues at coordinate 16,621 of MDKI01196368.1, read as the reverse complement.
TTCTGCATTTACTTGACACCTTTTAGAACTTTTTGCGGCTGCGTCAGTCTTGAAGTCACACCTTCAATTATGACTTTTCATCATTATTTTTCTTTTTTTCCCCATGTTTGACGGTTGTCCTCAATATAAATACCAATCTTCTTTTCTTTGTGTCCACGAACCACTTTCTAACTTTGTCTTTTGTAAAGAACTTTTTTCTTGCCTTTGTAAACATGTCTTCTTCAAATCAACCTCAGAGAGTAATAGATATTGAAAATTTAACGCCATCTTCTGCTCCGACTAGGATTCAGAGGGGTGGTAGACTTACGAGTCTAGCGTCCACTCCTTTGAGAGGCTCCTCTTCTTCTCAGATAGTTTCCTCTCCTTCCGCTACGTCTCTAGTTTCTCCGAGGTTTAGGGATTCTCGGTCTTTGTCTAGAGGTAGAGGTGAACGCCTTCGTAAACCTGGAGTTGATGAAATTGTTCCTGCTGAGTTTGTCTTTGCTAGAGATAATCAAGTTCTCGTAGACCAATCTTCTTCCCTTGAGAGTGTCGAAAGGTATCCAACCCTTATTACTAAGGGTCAGTTTCCCTTGTTCGTAGGGAGTATTTTTGGAGGCCTGATTTACCTGTCTACATTCCGAATGGTAATCAAAGAATAACGTCTTACAAGACGGGATACTCTTTTGTTTATACGTACCCTTTTACTCTAGGGTTTAGACCTCCCATTGATCTAGTCATAATTGAATTCTGTCGTTTCTTCAATATCTGCTTAGGACAAGTTGGTCCGCTTGTGTGGCGAGTTGTCGCATGTCTTAGGAGTTTAGCTTCTTTAGCCTCGGTTCCTTTCACTTTCAACCAACTTATTCATATTTACTCTCCTACCTTGTTTCATCAAGGGGTTTTTACTCTGACTATTAGGAGCAAAAGAGTGCTAGGAACCCCTGGAGATGATAAGGATAGGGGTTGGTACCTCTGGTATGTTGCTGTACCCACTGTTGGTTTAGTGGGTAAAGAAAATCTTCCCTTCCCTGAGAAGTGAAATCGTGCACGTGAGTATGCTTTAGCTCACATCTATTTACTTTTCCTCGTTCTGACTTAGATATTTTACTAACACTATATCTGTTTCTTCTTCTCTCAGCAATCATGGGTACTGTTGAGAATGTATCCGATATCCGTGATTGGGTAGAAAAATTGTTGTCCGTTGCTCCTTTAGAAGAGAGATATTGGAAGTACTTCACTGGGAAGTACGGTTGGCATGTAAATACCCACGATAAGTGAAGCTTTTGTTCTTGCTTCTTTCCTTACTCGAGCCTCTTCTTTCTTTGTCTCTTAACTTTTTTCCCTTTTGATAGGGTTCTCTGCTTGTGGGGTGTATGCTTCATCTATCCCGAAGATGTCTTTGTCCCAGGCCCAAGAGATTATTGTTGGTTCGTCTTCCTCGAAGAGGAAGATTGGTGAGTCTCGTTCCGTAAAAGAAGAAGAAGAAGAGGAGGGTGCTTTGGTGCACAGGCCACGAAAAAGGCGGGTGGTTTCGGACGATGAGTCTACACCCATGACTTTGCCTTCCGTGTCTGTGGTTGAGCCCTCTACCTTCGAAGATGTTTCACATTCCCCATTCATAAGTCTGTAGATTACTTGTTCCATGAAGGTTTTGACCTTGCTCCTGATGATGTCCCTTTGGCTGCTATTTTTCCTGCTTCTTTAAGAGAAGCTGTCTCATCTGCTCCTTTGGCTATTACGGCTTTTGGTGTTTCTTTTCCCGTGGCTTCCTCAACTCTTCAATCCTCTGTGCCTGCTGCTTTGCCCGTGGATTCTCCAGTTCCTCAACCCTCCGTGCCTTTTGTTGCTTTATCTCTGCCTGCTTCCATTCTTTCCGTTAGGGAAGTAGGGTCTTCCACTAGAGAGATGCGGCAGGTGATAATAGAGGTTCCAACTGAGGGGAATCTTTTCAAGAAAACGGGTGAGTCCGAAGTGTGGCTCAAGCCTTTGATAGGTCCCACTGAGAAAATCAAGCTAGCCAGCCATAGTGCTCTTACATGGGCCAATGAAGTAGTGCATACCTCTTTGAAGGTATGGTGCAGGTTATCCTCTTTCATTTTCGTATATGAAATTTATCATATCTAATTGGTTTATTTCTTGTAGATTAATCTTATAGGCATGAAGCTCATGAAGAGGATCTCAAATACGGATCAGGAGACAAAAGAGTTGAAGGCCGATGTTGATAACTGGAAAGCACAATATTATAGCCTAAGGATTGACATGGATGCCTTTGAAGAGGAAATGAGTACCTTGAAGCGGCAGATGAGGCTCATGGTGGCAGAACTAGCAGTAGAGAAGGCTTCTTCCAGCCAAGGTGGCAAGAGAATTCTGGAGTCCTCATTTGCTGAGCAGCTATCCCGCGCCTCAGAGGAGATTAGAGACTTAAAAAACTTGTTGGGGCAGAAGGAGGAATACTCAGGCGAGCTCGTGCAATTACTCACCCATACTCAAGAGGATCTTCATAATGCTTTGGATAAAGTTCAAACTCTGGAGGAGTCGATTGTACCGTTAAGGGCCGCCCATGAAGCTGCTGAAGCGGAGAAGGACGAATTGAGAGCTGAGCTTCAAGTATGGGCAAGAGATTATGAAGATCTTGAAGAGGTGGCTGTTGTTGATGTAAGCTGGGCGTATATGAATTCTCGCCTTGACACATTGACGGAAATGAGTCAAGAGGGTTTCGACCTTAGTGCTGAAATAGCTAAAATTAAGGAAGCCATGGAGAAGGCTCAACAAGGTCATAATCTCTCTTCACCTGATGGTGAGACTCCTGCTGCTCGTGCCTCTTCATCCCTAGTTGCTCCCGCTCCTTCTGCCAGTGAAGTCAACCCCCCTTCTGAAGAAATTTAAGAAGTTGGTTCACCCCTTTTTTTTTATCGTTGTCTCAATTGGTGGTTACCCCCAGTCCCATCGGGGGTAAATTTGGATCTCTTTAAAGTCCCCAAATGACAACTTAGGGGAACCTCAATGTATAAAAATTCTATACGGCTAAGTTAAGTTAATACTTAGTTTTTACTTAGCCGTTTTAATATATTAATGCTAGTATGACTTTTATTTTCTGTTAAGTTTCTGTTTCACTCTTTAAGTCTTTTACATGCTTCATTTTTTGAGGTTTTAGTTTTGCCTCTGAGTTTTGCATATAGAATGCTTTAGATTACTCGTACCTTTTCGTAATAGGCACGGTGTCATATTAAATGTGTGCCTTTTTGTAGTAGGCATAATTTATGAAAGAGGGCCCTTTTTTGATTGACACTTAATAAAGAAGACGTCTCAACTTCATAAAGGTGTAATAATGCAATAGAGTGATAGGAATTTTTCACATATTTAAGAATGTTTCTGAGGAAAGTTTTTTTTTTGTTTGAACTTTCACAACTTTTTACATGTGTTTGATTATCGTCTAAAACTTATGTTGTAATTGTTTTCTTTTAACAGATTTGATATACACTTGTATTTCGTCACTGTTTTTCATATGTAACACTTTCTTCGAGTAATTATAAGGGAGAAATTGTTTTTCATTATAAGAATTGGGGTTTTTACCCGCAACTATTTGTGTTGGAAATAATTTTCTAATAAGTACGAGGGAATGTTTTCTTATTCGTAACTGTTTTATTTGATAACAGTTTTCTGAACAAATACAAGGATTTTGATCTTTCATCCATAACTGTTTTATTTGATAACAGTTTTCTATATGAGTACAAAGATTTCGTAACTGTTTTTAATCATAACAGTTTTTGAACGAGTACACTGATGATGATCTTTTACTCCTAACTGTTTTTGTTACATTAGTTTTGAATAAGTATAAAGATGTACATTTCTTACCCGTGACTAATATTTTGCCTTTCAACCTGAACATGTTCGAAGGTTTTTTGTATTTTTGCATTAGGCTTTGTATTTGGATGAATCTTTTGATTTCTTTCGATTCTGCTCGTATCACTTGTCTCGTTGGGTAGATGGGTCTTCAGGCTCGAGCTTTTAACTTTCTGATAGTCTTCTTTGCTTCGTCTTAGCCTTCCATACTGTATAATCCCCCAAGTGTTTGAGCTTTGAAGAATGAGATCTCGAACACTTGATTATTCCTTCCCTATGGTCCTTTTCCTGAAAAGGAAAAACATCCGGACTCGAAATTATATAGTTTTTTAGATGATGATTGCTTAACCATTTAAAAACGTCTATCAGAAAGTATAACCCTAGACCGGGAATTGTGTTATTTCCTCGCGTCTTTGCAGGTCTAATATCATCATTTGGTGATGGGTTAGCTTTATGCATATCATCTAAAAAAGTTAGTAAAATTTTTAAATGTTCAAAATAAAATCGAACGTGTGATACCTGACCGGGGGTACTTCTTTTCCTTAGAAGTAATACTTCTTTAGGTGGATGGCGTTCCAACTTGTTGGTAGAACTCTGCCGTCCATAACTTTCAACTCATAGGCGCCCTTCCCAGCTATGTCTCGAATTTTGTAGGGTCCTTCCCAGTTTAGATTTAGCTTTCCTGCGCCTGCTTCTTTCGTTGATTGAAAGAATTTTTTGAGGAAGAAGTCCCCAATCTTGAACCTGAGATGAGCTTTACGGTTGTAATAACGCTCTATGATTTGTTTTTGAGTTTCCATCTGTATCAGTGTTGCTTCTCTCCGTGGTTCGAGCAGGTCAAGATTGGTCCTCATTCGTCATCGTTTTCTTCCTCCATGGTTGTTACGAACCTTATGCTTGGTTTGCCAATCTCTACAGAGGCTTCTGATCCATAAACAAGTGCGAACGGGGTTTCTCCCGTGGCTGTTTTTGAAGTTGTTTTGTATGCCCATAGTACCGCTGGTAATTCATCAGGCCAGTTTCCTTTGGCTTTATCCAGCCGCTTCTTTAGATTGTTGATGATGACCTTATTCGTTGACTTATCTTGACCATTAGCCACGAGGTGGTATGGCGTTGAAGTGATCCGCTTGATTTTCCAGCTTTCGAAGAATTCTGTGATTTGCGAGCCTATGAATTGTGGGCCATTATCGCACACGATCTCCTTTTGGTATCCCAAAGCGGCATATTATGTTTCACCATAAGAAGCTTTTAACTTCCTTTTCTCGCACTTGTTTGAATGCTTCTGCCTCTACCCATTTTATAAAATAGTCGGTTAGCATGGGGATACTATCTGATGCAATAATTCTGCTGGTCGATGCATGTTATTGGCAAACCTTTGGCACCTGTCGCATTTGGATACGAAGTTCTCGACTTCTTCTTCCATCTTAGGTCAATAGTATCCAGCTCTGATTAGGCTTTTCACTAAGGATCTCGCCCTTGAGTGATTTCACAGTGTCCTTCATGGACTTCTTTCATCACAAATTTCGTTTGGTTAGGTCCGAGGCATTTAGCTAGGGGTCCTCCGAACATCTTGCGATAAAGTGAGTTTCGAATAAGGCAGTACCGTGCAGCTTTGCGGCGAAGTGCTTGTGCTAATTTCCTGTCTTCAGGTACGGTACCATTCTGCAAAAAGTTAAAAATTTTGTTTCTCCAGTCCCAGGTTAAGTTGTTGAAAGTTACCTCATTCCTGGCCTGGTCGATCATTGAGTGGAATAGTTGGACGACAATTGCATTGTCTTTTTTTGTTACTTCCGTGACTGCTGCGAGGTTAGCTAATGCATCTGCTTCTGCATTTTCCTCTCTAGGTATTTGCATTACCTTCCATGTTTTGAATTGTCTCACGAGTTCTCGTGCTTTTTCAAGATACTGTTGCATTCGAGTCTCTCGAGCGATGTAAGTCCCCTGCATCTGATTTGCTACCAGTTGGGAGTCGATGTTGATCACAATTTTCTCGATTGAGAGCTCCCGTGCGAGTTCAAGCCCCGCAATAACAACTTCGTACTCTGCTTCATTGTTAGTTATAGGATAACACTTGATATCTTGCCATGTCTTTTCACCCGTGGGTGATATTAAGACTATGCCTAAGCCGACACTTTTTATATTTGAGGAGCCATCGGTGAATAAGGTCCACATGCCCGGATTAGCACTGTTAAAAAGTTATAACTCTTGTTCTACTTCAGGGATAATGCTATTACTAAAGTCAGCAACAAAATCAGCTAGTATTTGAGACTTAATTCCAGTCCTAGGCTGATAGATTATTTCATGCTCACTTAATTCTATGGCCCACTTGGCTAATCCTCCTGACAATTCTTGTTTATGCAAAATATTTCTTAAAGGATATGAAGTCACAACGGTGATTGAGTGACATAGAAAATATGGTCGTAATTTTCTAGATGTCATTATTAAAGCTAAGTCTAATTTTTCCAGATGTGGATACCTAGTTTCAGCATCTAGCAAAGTTTTACTTACATAGTAGATAGGTGATTGATTACCTTTATCTTCTCTTACCAGTACTACACTTACATCAATTTCTGAAACAACCAGGTAGATGTACAATCTTTCCCCTTCTTTTGGCTTTGAAAGCAGCGGTGGTTTCGATAGATAAATCTTTAGATTCTTGAGGGCTTTCTGACATTATTCAGTCCATTCGAACTGATTCTGCTTTTTGAGAACTGAGAAGAATTTAAAACTTTTTTCGGAAGACTTAGAAATAAATCTTCCCAAAGCTGATATTCTCCCTGTTAGTCTTTGAACTTCCTTTTTATTTGTTAAAATATCAGGTATTTCCTCTATAGCTTTAATTTGAGCGGGATTTACCTCTATTCCTCTGTTCGATACAAGGAAACCCAAAAATTTACCTGATTGCACTCCAAAAGCGCATTTTTCTGGATTTAGCTTCATATTATACCTGCGTAAAATATCAAAAGTAGTAGAGAGATGCTAGAAATGATCTCCCGCTTGTGTTGATTTTACCAACATATCATCAATATAAACTTCCATCGTCTTTCCAAGATGTTCTTGGAACATTTTAGTCACTAACCTTTGATAGGTGGCTCCAACATTTTTCAAGCCAAAAGGCATAACTTTATAACAGTAAGTCCCCCTGTTTGTAATGAAGGAAATTTTTTCCTTATCTGAGGGATCCATTTTAATCTGATTAAAACCAGAATATGCATCTAAAAAGCTTAATAATTCATGACTTGTAGTGGCATCAATCATTTGATCTATATGTGGCAATGAGAATGAATCTTTGGGGCATTCTTTATTTAAGTCAGTATAATCTACGCATACTCTCCATTTGACATTCTTTTTAGTTACTACCACGGTGTTAGCTAGCCAGTTAGCGTACGTTACCTCTCGTATCGAACCAATCTTCAAGAGTTTTTGTATCTCTTCGTCAATCACTTGGTTCTTGAATGGTCCTTGCTTTCTTTTCTTCTGCTTAACAGGTACGAATAATGGATCTTCATTTAGTTTATGAGTCATCACTTCTAGTGGGATACCTGTCATATCTGAGTGGGACCATGCAAAGCAGTCTGCGTTAGCCTTGAAATAATCAATTAACTTACCTCTTCGACCGGGGCCCAACCTCGTGGCTATATACACTTTCTGTTCAGGCTTTTGTTTAGACAATGGAACAACTTCGAGCTCTTCCGTAGTTTTTTTGATGTGCTCGTCTTCCTCCGGTTCATGAATGACGTCCGGTCTGGAATCTGCATCCGTGTGGTCTAATGCACCTTCCGTGGTAACTTGATTCACCTTCTCGTAAATATTTTCTTTCGTACCTATTTCAGCAATAATACCTTCCGTACTTGTTTGGGTAGTAATTTCTTCCATGCCTGTTTGGGCAGTGTAACCCACTTGGGAGATTCCCTTATCTTGTGATTCTTCCACCTCTATTTTTTTGTTGTAGTGTACCACGGAGTTTATATTTCTGGCGGTTTGCTGATCGCCTCTAATTTGCTGAATCCCCCATTCAGAGGGGAATTTAATTACCTGATGCAAAGTGGAGGGTATTGCTTTCATGTCGTGGATCCATGGCCTTCCCACGATAACGTTATAAGCCATGTCAGTATCGATGACTTGGAATCTGGTTCTTTTGATCACCCCCTCAGCATAAGTGCTAAGCTCAATTTCTCCTTTTGTTATAACCGCAGAGTTATCAAACCCTGATATGGCTCGTGCCCTTGGAATTACTTGATTCCCCAATAGCATTTCTTCCACGACTCTTAGCAAAATGACTGAACTACCTGGATCAATCAACTCTCTTTTTACGTTAGTGTCATTAATAAGTAAAGATATTACCAGAGCATCATTGTGAGGAAGCATTAATCCGCCGATATCTGCATCATCGAAGGTTATATCGTCCGTTTCCAGATTTTCACGAACCCGTTTTCCTTGTGTAATTGTGAACTTTGTGGTCATTTTGCAGACCACTCCATTTACTTCTTCACCTCCGTGTATCACGTTGACGGTTCGTTTTGGAGAAGAAGGCTTTGGGGGATCCTGCCTGTTCTTCATACATGCATGTTTACCTTTATCACTAAACAATTTTGTTAATAGCCCTGTTTCAATAAATTTTCTACTTCACCTTGTAAAAAGCTGCAATCCGCAGTCTTGTGCCCATGATCGTTATGGAATTCACACTAGTGATCTGGGTTCCTTCTATTTGGATTTGATCGCATCTCTTTGGGCCACTTAACCTTGTCTCCATGTTCCTAAATATTGAGACAAGTTTAGTAGTACTTACATTAAAGGTATGATACCCAATTCAAGTATTACCTCTAGGTCGTTCATCTTGATCTTTTCTGGATCTAGATGAGGATGAGACTACGTCTCTTCCTGGTGGTCTATAGTCTGACCTAGTGTTTTCGAACTTGGGACGAATATCACATCCCGAGGCTCCTAAATAAGGATCGTACTTGTTTTTACCTGATCTTCTGTCTGATTCAGGACGTCTGGATCTGGAATGATCTTCATCTCTTGAACGAGCAATGATATCTTATTCTATTTTGAGTTTAGTACTATACCTGTTATATGCATCGTTCCATGTTGTAGCGGGGAATTCTCTTAGACTTTCCTTAAGTCGTCTCGTGGCTTCTGAGCTTTTATCGTTTAGGTTGCTTGCAAATGCCATGGCTGCCCAATTATCAGGCACCCTGGGTAATTGCATTCTTTCTCGTTGAAACCTGTCTACAAACTCACGGAGTAGTTCCGTGTCTCCTTGTTTTATTTTGAATATGTCTTCCATTCTTTTCTCAACTTTTTGTGCACCAGAGTGTGCTTTTATAAATGAATCTGCAAGCTCAGCAAAAGAGTCAATAGAATTTTCAGGGAGAAGAGAATACCAGGTTAGGGCTCCTTCGGTAAGTGTTTCCCCAAATTTTTTGATAAGGACTGATTCAATCTCTTGTTTTGTTAAGTCATTGCCTTTTACTCCAATAGTAAAAACAATCACATGATCACGTGGGTCAGTTGTTCCATCATATTTGGGAGCGTCAGGCATTTTAAACTTCTTGGGTACAGGCAAGGGAGCCGCACTTGACTTCCAAGGTTGTTGAGAATACCTATCAACATTAATGCCTTTGATAATAGGCGGTACTCCAGGAATTTGTTCTATGCGATCGTTCTGCTGCTTCATTTGTTTCTACATGGTTAGCAGTAAATTTTGTAATTCAGAGTTATTAGATATACCTGGTCTTGCTTCGAGAGATTCATGAGGAGTATCTCCCCTTCCTGAGTTTGCCAACCCAGATTGAGGACTTTCCATGGTGATGGTGTTATTGGGGGGGGTGTTGGTGGTGCAGGTAACGCTGCCGGTAATCCCCTCACAAATTCTTGCAAAGCTTGGCTCACATACTCTGCAATCATTTGCTTTACTTGATCTTGCTCCACCGTTTGATCATTATTATCATTGTTGTTATTGGATCGTTCTGGGGATTGTTCCCTTGAACCACGTGGGGTTCTTGAAGGTGATGGAACTGGGATTCCATTCCTTTGCTGGTTGTTGTCGTTGGAGTTCGACATAGTTCAGAGGATATCGCTTGAAAAGCAAACAAAGATTATCAGATTCCCGGTAACGGAACCAATTTGTTTAACCAAAGAATTAGATCCTTTGACTAAAGCTATTTCTAGGATGAACACGGGTTACTGATAATCAAGGAAATAGAGAAAAATGAGTAATAGACAATATTGCAGAAATATAGAAAAGCAAAGTAGATTGTATTCGAGAATCAGATGCCTTTACAAGCTGTATTCCCCTCCCTTATATAGGAGATTCCTTGATATAACGTACAACTATTGCTATGATATCCCATTAATGACTAACTATGACATTAATGGGGCGTTTCAAAGGATAACGGTAATTAGGGTACGGTTACATAACGTACGAGTAATCAATTGTGGGTTCTTGAATCTGCCCGTAGCTTTGTCCAGATTCATTCTGACCGTGTCTCTTTCCTGTCTTGATCAGGTTGAGTTTCCTGTGGATGATGAGCTCGAGGGTTTATTGAATCGTGCCTCTTTGTTCCGTGCCTCTTCAAAGAATCACATCCAGCTGTCGCGTTCTCCTGTGTCCACATAACTTGCTGAGTTGTCAAGAGTAGGCTTACGTGTGAAATTCTTTTTTACCAATACAATACGCGGAACTCGTCTTAAGATAATCCCTAAATAATCAAGTAATTAAAATCGATATAAGGTAAAATACACAGAGGTCCTAAAATGAGTAATTAGATAAAATAAGCCAAGTATAAATCATTAAGCGACCATGCTAAAACCACGAAACTCAGGACTACCAAACACCTTCTCCCGGGTTAACAAAATTCCTTACCCTGTCTTCTAGTTGCGCTAACTTTAAACGGAGTCAAAATTTCCTCAATTTGGGATTTTAAAATAAATGGTGACTCGGAACACCGTAAATAAATAATTTCGGGTGGCGACTCTGAAATTGAATAAACAATCCCAATTTCAATTAATGTCACTTAAATTGGAAGAACTCCCTTATCCCCCCTCTCGGAAAAAAAGGAGGTGTGACAGCTCTGGGGACTCTACTGGGGAACGAACCCAAAATCTTTGGTTCAAGGTTCAAGAATTCGAGCTTGTTAATATGATTTTTACTTGGCTTTATTAATTGTGATATTACTGTATTTTGTGGGCCTAATGTTTTGCGACTCATTTACCACTTTGATATTATTTGAACTGTATTTAAACTGCCTTCTTACGCCTCCCTTCTAAGTTTTCTAATAAATGGTGCACACGTTCACGTGGCCTTCTTTTCTGTTAGAGGTCGTACCAAATAAGAACGAGGACGGATCAACCACTAGGCTGGGTAGACTTTCGTGCTCCCGGTACGTCGTTCCCATCTTGGCTCGAGTTGTCCGCTCGGGTAAGCCAGGTCTAGAACACATCCCCAGGTTTAAACCTAGAATAACAAAACCTCATGTCGGATCCCTAATAGGAACCGTCACGACCCGTTTTACCCTCCGAAAGGCATCGTGACGGAACCTAGTCTCTACGACTAGGTAACCCTAATTGTGGAAAACACATATTAAATAGAAGCAATAAAGTAAAGGTGAAATAAGTGAATCTACAATGAAACATCGCCACTTGGCGCGTACAAAATACAACTTTTCCCAAAACCCGGAATATCACTTTAGTCACAAGCTCTGTCTCAAAATAGCTGTATACAACGAGAGGGAATTTACACGAGAAAAGAAATCTATCTAAATCTAGAGTGGAAGGTGACTCTTTCGGTCTCCTATAAGCTGCTGCTCGGACCACTAGTCACGAAACTGAGCGCTGGTACCTGGATCTGCACACGAAAAATATGTGTAGGAAAGGGCATGAGTACACCACAAATTGGTACCCAGTAAGTGCCAAGCCTAACCCAAGTCGAGTAGTGACGAGGTCAGGTTAAGGCTCTACTGGATTTTTATAGTAAAACAATATAAAAATGTGAATAGAGAGATATAATAATCTAAGGCAAATCAGTAGGAACAATGAGCTATAAGAAAATAATAACAGGGAGCCCTCGGCTCAGCACATCATATATCACATAACAAGAGTGCAATGCAGTACATGGGGAAAGCTCCCAGAATCTCATCCGTAGTCCCAATTTAAATATGCAATGCAGTACATGGGGAAAGCTCCCGGAATCTCGTCCGTAGTCCCAATTTAAATATGCTATGCAGTACAGGGGAAAAGCTCCCTGAATCTCGTCCGTAGTCCTAATTTAAATATGCAATGAAGTACAGGGGGAAAGCTCCCGGAATCTCGTCCGTGGTCCAAGTTTAAATATGCAATGCAGTATAGATACCGAAAATAGTTCAGGAAAAATCACAGGCAAAAATATGGATAAAACTACCTAAAACATGGTACACATAGTAATAACTAGGGAATATTCAAGTAAAACAGGTAGGCATACTATTTCCTAATCTAAACTACATAGTCGATACATGAATCAGTGAAATAGGAGTGAAATGATTTATGTCATGGAGGGAAAAATAAAGTTTTAGCAACAATGGCCCGTGTACGCACACGACGCCCAAAAAACGTAGAACAATATTAAAATAGCCTAGGGGAAGTCCCCAACACAGAGTTATACAAGCCACTTACCTCGACTGCGCTACTCATTTCAAAACCACGCTCTTGCCACGAGTATCCGACTCCGAATGGCCCAAATCTATTCAATTCGATTGCATAATGTAAATATCACTTTAAAGAATCAAAATAGCTAATAAGTTCGAAGCTAATACGCGAAATTAGGAAAATCACCCAAAAAGTCCCCCGGGCCCACGTCTCAGAATCGAGTGAAAGTTACAAATTTACAACACCCATTCACTCATGAACTCACTCGAACAAGAATCATCGAAAACCAACGATAAAATCCTATTAAATTCTCGGATTTCCTAATTGGGAAAACTTCTTCCCATTTGCATGAATTTTCACCTAAATCCCTTGATTGCATGGAAGAAATTGCTATAATTTAATGATATACAAAGGGAATAGGGTTAGGAATTGTTACCTATGAAGCTTTTCCTCAAAACTCACTCCAAATCGCCTACACCCGAGCTCCTAAGATTTTCAGAAGTTATGAAATTGAAGCCTTCGAATTTCATATAAACTGCTAAGCAATTTACGCACCTGCGCCCCTTGGACCGCACTTGCGGAAATTCCATCGCAGGTGCGAAAACCCACTAAAAGGCCTGGGGCCGCATCTCCGGTCAATTGGCCGCATCTGCGGCTCCGCACCTGCTGAATCTCAACCGCACCTGCGAGACTGGTTGACTTGACCAAGTACGCATCCGCGAGCCCCTCTTCCGCACCTGCGTGTCCGCACTTGTGGAAAATCCATCGCAGGTGCGAGACACCAGAACCAGCAACGGTTCAGCTATTTTCCAAGTTCCAAAATCACCCGTTGAGCATCTGAAACATCCCTGAGGCCGCCTGGACCTCAATTAAACTTACCAACCAGTCCTAATACACTGAGTTAGGCAAGTCACTTACCTCGACTGTGCTACTCAACTCAAAACCACGTTGTGGCCACGAGTATCCGACTCCGAATGACCCAAATCTATTCAATTCGATTGCATAATGTAAATATCACTTTAAAGAATCAAAATAGCTAATAAGTTCGAAGCTAATACGTGAAATTAGGAAAATTACCCAAAAAGTCCCTCGGGCCCACGTCTCGGAATCAAGTGAAAGTTACAAATTTAGAACACCCATTCACTCACGAACTCACTAATCATCGAAAACCGACGACAAAATCCTATTAAATTCTCGGATTTCCTAATTGGGGAAACTTCTTCCCATTTGCATGATTTTTCACCTAAATCCCTTGATTGCATGGAAGAAATTGCTATAATTTAATGATATACAAAGGGAATAGGGTTAGGAATTGTTACCTATGAAGCTTTTCCTCAAAACACACTCCAAATCGCCTACACCCGAGCTCCCAATGATTTTTAGAAGTTATGAAATTCAAGCCCTAGAATTTGATATAAACTTCCCAGCAATTTCCGCACATGCACCCCTTGGACCGTACTTGTGGTCCCGCACCTGCAGAAATTCCATCGCAGGTGCGAAAACCCACTAAAAAGCCTGGGCCGCACCTGCGGTCAATTGGCTGCATCTGCAGCCCCGCACCTGCGGAATCTCAACCGCACCTGCGTGACTGGTTGACTTGACCAAGTCCACACCTGCGAGCCCCTATTCCGCACCTGCATGTCCGCACCTGCGAAAAATCCATCACAGGTGCGAGACACCAGAACCAACAATGGTTCAGCTGTTTTCCAAGTTCCAAAATCACCCATTGAGCATCCGAAACATCCTCGAGGCCCCCGGGACCTCAACCAAACTTACCAACCAATCCTAATACCTTATCCAAACTAAGTCGAGCCTCCAAAACACATCACATAACACCAAAATCACCAATTATACATGGATTTAAGCCTAAGAACTTATGAAATTACCAAACTCTACAACCGATGCCGAAACACCTCAAAACTAGTCCGAATGACCTCAAATTTTACACACAGGTCACAAATGATACTACGGACCTACATCCACTCTCGAAATTCCATTCCGAGGACGAAATCGCCGAAATTCTAACTTTCGCCAATTCAAGCCTAAATTTACTACAGACCTCGAAAGCACATTTCGGACATGCTCCTAACTCCGAAATCACCCAACGGAGCTAACAAAGTCAACAGAATCCCATTACGGACCCCTCTTTGTACAGTTCCAACCACGGTCCAATTTATAAAGCTTAAACTCACATATAAGGACTATGTGTCCAAAAACTCTCTGAATTTCACCACTCAATGTTCTAACAAGTCCCAAAAGAAGAAATAGACATGGGAAAGCAGTTATTAGGGAATCGGGGAGCTAACTCTCAAAACGGCCTACCGGGTCGTTACATTCTTCCCCTCTTAAGAAAATCATTCGTCCTCGAACTAGTATAGAGACATACCTGAAGCTGTGAAAAGATTTGGGTACTGACTGCGCATATCCTGCTCGGTCTCCCAAGTCGCCTCCTCGACCGGCTGACCCCTCCACTGAACCTTTATAGACACAATATCCTTTGACCTGAGCTTTCTGACCTGTCTATCCAATATAGCTACTAGCTCCTCAACATATGATAAATCCTTGTCCAACTGGACTAAACTGAAAACCAAAACATGAGTCGGGTCACCGTGATACTTCCGGAGCATAGAGACGTGGAATACTGGATGAACTCCTGCTAGGTTGGGAGGCAGGTCTAGCTCATAAGAAACCTCCCCAACACATCGCAACACCTCAAAAGGGCCAATAAATCTTGGACTCAACTTACCCTTCTTCCCAAACCTCATGACGTCTTTCATAGGCGATACCTGAAGTAAGACCCGATCACCAGCCATAAATGCCAAATCACGAACCTTCTGGTCCGCATAACTCTTCTGCCTGGAAGAAGATGCGCGCAGTCTCTCC
This sequence comes from Nicotiana paniculata, assembly GCA_005239505.1. Lineage (NCBI taxonomy): Eukaryota > Viridiplantae > Streptophyta > Magnoliopsida > Solanales > Solanaceae > Nicotiana > Nicotiana paniculata. The sequence goes on along the minus strand of MDKI01196368.1, from coordinate 1,288 downwards.
TGAATCACCTTCACCTTGTACAGGGCGTCCTGGATCAAATCTGCACCCAACAATCGGGCCTCGCCCAGCTCAAACCATCCCACTGGGGACCGACACTGTCTACCATACAAAGCCTCATACGACGCCATCTGAATGTTGGACTGGTAGATGTTATTTAGGCAAACTCTGCAAGTGGTAAGTATCAGTCCCATGATCCTCCAAACTCCATCACACAGGCACGAAGCATATCCTCAAGAATCTGAATCGTGCACTCGGACTGCCCGTCCGTCTGAGGGTGAAAGGTTGTACTCAACTCTACCCTGGTGCCTAGCTCCTGCTGAACGGCCCTCTAGAACCTCGTAATAGGGTTGTGGGACATAAAAGAGGTGTGACAGCTCTGGCGACTCTGCTGGGGACAATTAATAAGAATTCGAGCTTTGTATATTGACTCTTGTTTAGCTTTTATCATGTTTTGAATATTATTGTGTTTGTTAATGTGCTATTTGTTGCTTATTTACCGCTTTAATATTTATTTGAACTTGATATAAATTGTATCCTCTCTCGCACCCCTCTGACTCTTCTTATAGATAGCTATGTTGTGTTTGCCTACCAGCATCACAAAAATTTCTGTCTTAAGATAAAACCAGTTAGCTTATCAGCTTCTGGTGAAGGATTTATTCACACATGATTAGGCGGGAGAGCCATTAGCTAGCCAGTGTTGTTCTACTGCTGGTGATGCTTGACGCTCCTCGGCTCGGGTTGTCCGTCTGGGTAAGCCAGGTCTAGATACTATCTCCTTTAAGATTTGGAAAACATTAGAAGAACAAGCCACAAGCAATGAATATCCTTAGTAGGTTACGTTTTATTTGCATCATGTGCATTGGACTTAGCGGGACTCGGCACAGGGGCTGGGTCCGTCTAGGAAAGGTACCTATTTTTCAGACCAACATGTTCATATTTATGTGCTATATGTAACATTATTTGGTAGGCTTCATTCAAATGTTGACCGGCTTTAGGATAGATCGATTAAACAGCTAAGAGAAAAAGAGAAAATTTCCTCCAAGTTTTCATAAAATATGTTTTTTTAAAAAATTAACTTCTTTGAAGGGTTCTAGTATGTTAAAAGCATAATTTTTAAATTATTTTTTTAAAATTTATTCTTTTTTTTCTTAACCGAACTACGCGGGTTTGATTCTCACCGGATGTGAGGTACGTAGGCAACCTTCATCAGGTTCAACCCCATTTTAAAAAAAATAAATAAATATATATATATATATATATATATATATATATATATATATATATATAT
>MDKI01033780.1:0-14287 GCA_005239505.1 Nicotiana paniculata | reverse complement strand
TCTTCCTCCAGGTAACAAAACTTTGGGTTCTAAATGGATTTTCAATAAGAAAATAAAAAACGACGGTACTATTGACAAATACAAGGCAATACTTGTTGTCAAAGGATTTAGACAGAGAGAAGGTCTTGACTGTTTTGACACATACCCGTCGGTAACGAGAATTACATCCATTCGGATGCTAATAGCGTTAGCCGCCTTGTATAGTCTTCAAATCCATCAAATGGATGTAAAAAAGGCCTTCTTAAATGGTGATTTGGAAGAAGAAATTTACATGAACCAACCTGAAGGGTTTGTGGTTCCGGGAAAAGAAAAAAAGGTGTGTCGACTTGTTAAGTCCCTTTATGGACTAAAACAAGCACCCAAGCAATGTCACGCAAAATTTAACCAAACAATGTTGTCAAATGGCTTTAAGATTAATAATGTGATAAATGTGTTTACATTAAGAACGTTCCAAATCATATAGTCATTATTTGTTTATATGTTGATGATATGCTAATAATGAGCAAAGACATTGCCGACATTCAAGATATTAAGCGAATGCTTGCTAGTAAGTTTGATATGAAAGACTTAGGAGTGACCGATGTAATTATAGGAATTAAAATTCAGAGGACTCCTCATGGTCTGGCTTTGTCCCAATTACATTACATGAAAATGGTACTTGAAAAATTCAAATACTTGGAATTTAGAAGTGCAAAAACTCCAATTGACTTAAACCATTATCTTGTAAAGAATAAAGGTGAAAGTACGTCTCAATTGGATTATGCTTGTGTATTGGGAAACTTAATGTATATCATGAATTGTACACGTCCTGATATAGCTTGTGCAATAAGTAAACTTAGTCGATTCACAAATAATCCCAACAAACATCACTGGGTGGCAATGAAACGAGTTCTGGGATATTTGGAATATACCCAAGATTACGCTTTGCATTACAATAAATATCCTGCGGTTATCGAAGGATATAGTGATGCAAATTGGATAACCGGCTCAACAGAAACAAAGTCCACAAGTGGATATGTTTTTACTGTTGGCAGTGGAGCATTATCTTGGAAGTCTTCAAGACAGACGTGCATCGCTCGCTCTACAATAGAATCGGAGTTTATAGCTTTGGATAAGGCAGGTGAAGAAGCTGAATGGCTTCGAAACTTCTTAGAAGACATTCCGTTCTGGCCAAAACCTTTGGCTCCTATATGCATACATTGCGATAGTGAGGCTGCAATAGGAAGGGCAGGGAGCGTTATGTATAACGGAAAGTCTCGTCATATACGACGAAGACATAACACCGTTAGACAACTACTTTCAAGTGGAATTATCACTATTGATTATGTAAGATCAAAGGATAATGTGACTGATCCGCTTACAAAAGGCTTAACTAGAGAGGGAGTTGAAAAATCATCTAAGGGAATGGGATTATGGCCGAGGACAAGTCATCATAGCGGTAACTCTACCTAGAATTTTGGATATTCCGAGATCTAGGTTCAAGGAGCTCAAACAAAGTTGTGATTGACCGGTTCAACATTGCCAAAGTAAAATTTGTTTGGTCCCTTTTAGTGATGAAGACAATGTATAGTAACAAGGATAGAACTTTACACGTTCTTTAATGATTACCTAAGTTTGACGTGGTGTCAATCTAAAATATTACATGTTTAGGAATCACCTATGTAAGTATGAAGTGAAGCCGCTTCAATGATAATTCTGTAAGGCCAATTCTCTACGCACTTATGAAATCAGGTGGTGTTCATGGCTGAAACGAACACAACAATGAGAACCAAAAGACGGTTAAGGGTTGGTTGTGTGACATATGGTTGTCTAGGTATACACTAAAGTTTGGCGGTTCAAATATATCAAATCTAACGATTGACCGAGTATATCCGACATATGTTCACTACGGAAAGTTCAAAGGGAAACCTACTTATCTAGATGCAATAAATCCTTACCTGCAAATCACACAGCATCCATCTATGATCATTCTTGTTACAACCATTCCCATTCATGTGGGGGATTGTTGGACTTTAAGCATTGGGCTTAAAAGTCTAAGAGTGTGAATTGAGAAATGGTGGGAAATAAAATGGAGGGAAATGAAAATTTGAATCAAATGAGCTTTTGTCATGAATTTTGTACCATATTGGTGAAAGACAACTACACGTGTGTGTATAAATATAGGATCACTTCTTAGAGCTCTTAAAAGGAGTTGAAGAGGATGTATCCTCGCGCCGTCGTCGTCGCTCGCTCGGCTTCGACTTCGGATTTGTCAAATCGATTTGCTTTTGCTGAACGTTGTTTTTCTTCCTGAACAGACACTTTTTCCTGAACAGACATCACACCTCTTCCAATAATTGCCTATAAATTCGGAGGCATGGCTTCTTTTTCCACTCACTGAAAAAATCGAGATCATTTTGAATACTGCACTCTACTTCGCAGTCTCTCTCAAATTCGTAAGTGTGAGTTTGCTCCGTTCTTTGAGTTTGTTGGTATCCTACAATTTTTATTGCCACTGTTGTAGGAAGGTTATTCCGTTTCATCCTGGGAGGATTTAATCCATTACCTTGGCAACTTGTGAGGGGGTTAAAATTCCTTAAGGACACACAAGAAAATTGTGGACTCAGAATATTTCTTATCGTTTATATAATTTTCTGTTTCTTCTAACAGTTCTTCTGATTTTCTAGTTTTAACACGGAGACGATAATGAGAACTCCATAGCATTCAAAAAAAAACTGCAACATCATAAATTGCACCGGACATCAACAACAGCAAAAGTGAAAAAACATATACCTCTTAATATGAATTCACGTTAAATCTTTTTTTTTTAGCAAAAGTTCTTCATCCCTCAATTGATTGTTTGTGTAAATATTATTCTGAGACCTCATAAAAAGTTTATTCAAAAATTAGTTTGATTTTACATTTTTTCAAAAATATTATTCAATTGGCTCATTGTGTTGTTTTATATGATAATATTTTATTGTAAATAAATTTTAAAACATAAAATTTAAGGTTAGTGCAAGTACAAATGTCTATTTGATTATTCAGCTCAATATTAATAACAGTGAAGGAGAATACTTAACTAATTTTTAAAGAAAAATAAATACATGAAATGCATACTAACATTCTACTTTGATCGAAAATGCTCATACACCACTTGAGAAGTTTTTTATTCTCTTTTGGATGAGAAATTAAGTAACCTTAGACTAACATGACATAAATATGAAAAAGTTACATACCTGAAAATTCAAATTGAAGTATAAAACTAGTATAAAATATGAAGCATACAAAATTCCCTTAATTCCTCTTGTGATTATTATTTAGAGTCAAATTGATAAATCAAAACTCAAGAGGGACTAAATGTAAAGTCACTCCATGACTCCATGAGTTGGGATCGAACCCCAAAACCAAATTTTAACCCCACCCCCTCCTTCCACTCGAACCAAAATAGAAACAGGAAAACCCAATTCGAATTTACGAAGCAGAGAATTGAATCCCACAAGATAAAAGCGCGATAATCTATTAACCCTAACGTATATTCTGGTATTTGCTAGTAAGTATTTCTTTTAATCTAAGCACTGATTTTCAGCTCAATGAAATTGAATACTTTTTCTTTTCTGTTATATTTCCTTACTAAAAGGGTTATTATTTAGTTTTGTTGCCCAATTGAGCAGAGATTTTGCTGAAAATTTGTTGCATTTATGCAATTTTTGTTTTTACGTAGATGAAAATTAGCAAAAGGTGTTTATTTTTAATTCTTTTTACCTTTTTGGTTTCTGAGTAGCTGGACTAAATCTTGCTGTATTTACAATTAGAAAGGTTTTGCTGAGTTTTTTCAGGCCATTTAGACAATTGTTATTTTCCAAATGAGAATTAGCTGAAGCTTTTTTTTATATATTCTTTTTTTTTTTGTGGTGTTTCGTAACTGAAAGTTACAGTGCTGTATTTACAATTGGAGTTCTTTTTTTTGTTTGTTTGTCTTCTTGGTGAAAACTTTGAAACTTGGCCAGTTATATACACTATACTTTTCTCAGATAAATGTTAGAAAAAACGGGTGCTTTGTTATTGATAATTTGTTTTTTGGGTTTTATTGTGACTGGATTTTTGGTGCAGTATTAACACAGAATATTGTAATGGACAAGAGAGCATTATACCGGGCAAAACTGAAGGAACAGAAACAGAAGCGAATTGATTCCCCTCTTGTAAGGTATTATTATATACAAGGGAGTCGATAAAGTATATTTTTTCCTTAATAACTAATACACTTATTTGCCGATTATATTTATTGTTTAGCACCACTCGATCCAAGATGAAACTCACGGGCAATGAATGCGCACACCTTAGTGCCTTGCCTACACTGAATTACAGCTTAAAAGACGTGAAATGCCCTTCCCAATATTTTCTAAGCTCCAGGGATTAGGCGCGCCTTAAATGAGCCATTGCCAATGCCTGTTTGGGTTGAGTTACTTACCAAGTTTCGAACCGTGCGCCAATTGCCCTTGGGTATATCTTGGTTATAAAAAAATGACTAAAGTCCCTGCTATATGACCTTTAAAAGTTCATGTACGAAAACAAGCTTTCTGAAATGTGTTTTCCATCCAAAGATAGATTGAGCATCTGGAAACTCAATGCTATTGATAGTAATAGCAAGATCTTGGCTTCTAAAATTTAGCCTAAATGCTTTTATCTATAACAGCAGTTGCTGTCATCCTTGTTTAATTGCCAAATCAGCATCTGCGTGTGTGCTTCATTTTGATGTGGAACTAGTTTTATTTTCAAAGTGGAAGTTTTTATCTGCCATTCGGATGTGATATAAATGTGCTATTTGTTGTATTTGATATTTTACGTGATTGGACATGATTGTGATCCATACTTAACACAGTTTTGTATTTACAGTGCTAGTTAAAGGGGCATTGTCCATTGTAGAATTGTATGCACTAGCTTTTCTGATTCTCACTCCCAAATCCTGTCTAATGTATAGCACAGGTACAATGAGCACGATCAGCCTGTGTGTAGAGTGTGTGACATTGTTCTGAAATCTGAATCACAGTGGCCTGGACATCAAGCTTCCCGTAAACATCATGAGGTAAGATCTTACTCATTGATGTTTGGTCTTAACTTTTTGCATACTGGAATTTGGTGCATGCTAGTCGAAGCTCAGTAAAATAGTCACGATGTGGTCATTCACACTTCTTTAGAAAAAAGGTACTTTTGGTCATGCTAAGATGAAAACATTAAGCCATTTGTATATTAACATGAGCATATCTTTTCGTTTTTTTGTTTTTAGTTTGAGGTATGTTTTTCGTTTGAGTATAAGCATCAGGTAAAGTAGGTTCCACAAGGCCATGCCAGACTTGTCAGCTTTGTAGTCATCAATTTGCTTCTTTTTCTAATAAAGGGATCTTTGTTCTTCATCATTCTTCAGTTAGCTATATGGCTAGTTTACATTTTCATCAAGAACTCATAGTTTGGGGATGGTCTACAATTACTTTTGCTTTGTGATTGTAGAAGTTGCTCTGGGTTCATTGAAAATAAAAAAGACATTTCAAGTGGCATGCTGGTATGGGAAGCAAAAGGAAAAGGAATTGATAGGAACAATGTGTTGTGACTCTAATGCAGAACGGTTGATCAGGAAGGAATTATAATGCCTTCTTTGGTTTTATTTGTGTCAGGGGGCTTACTATAGTTGAATTTAAAAATATTTGAAGTTTCTGCCGGTCATCTAAGCTTATCATGCAGGTGTTATGTACCCTTTGGTGTGCTTTCTAAGGACCTCCTTAGTTCTTGCTATTCATCTCTTGTTTTCTTCTTTAGATATCACATGTGAGGTCTGTGCTGTACTCTTCCCTGCTTAGACAGATTCTTATGTTTTGTACAGGCCATCAATAATCTCAAAGCTAATGCTGCTGCAGTGAAAAGCCCAAACACTGTAAGAAGCGACCCTCTAAAGGAGTTTCCTAAACCCAAGTCTGAACTTCATGAGGCCGTAAGCCGTAAAGAACCTGAAGCTTCTGTTGGATTGTCCAAGCCTCGTGCATCATCTATGCTTCCTCCCAATTTTTTTGATAATCAAGAGGCAAAGAGGCCAAAAATTGGTAAGGTGCTTCTGTGGGAATTTACCTTCTCTTAAAAGTTTTCTGTATAGACATTTTAAACAGTAATTGAAGCGTGACACTGTCTTCAATGCATTCCGTGATATTGAAGAAAAAGAAGACATTCTAAGATTTTGCAAGTGTTAATCTTAAAATCCATGCACATTGGATATATGGTGAGTCCTTATTGGGTCCATTTGTGTATGTTTTTATTAATATCTGCTTTAAAGGAAGAACGTATTTACAATGAGAGAAGGAGAGAAAGGGTGGAGGATAGGTAGAGAAATCAGTAATTCTGCTGCTTTTTGGTGTGCCTGATTCTGCCTCTCTGTACTTTGTATGAAAGACTTAGATATACAATGATATCTCTGATTTGACTCTGCTATACTTTGTAATGAGGACTTGGTATCCCCTACCCTAAAAATATTTGTTTTACAGTAACATAAAACATGGTATTGGAATATAAAAGTTTATTTTGCTCTCCTTTTCATGGATGCCTTATTTATTCAGTTTTTGTGTTTCAGAGAAAGATTCTGCTAGGTTGGGAGACCACGTATCAAACAGACATGCTCCAGTTTCAGATCAAACTGAAGAGGAGGAACCATCTTTGTCAAGGTCTAGCATGCAGGGCCTATCTTCTTCCAAGAATGCTGAGACTAGAAGCACAGAAAATCAGCGATCTGGTGAAAATGGGCCAATGTCAAAACTGAGTTCTGGTTCAGACGCTAAGCAGGTCAAAGGAGCTCTCCCTGCAGGTTTCTTTGATAACAAAGATGCCGACTTACGTGCTCGTGGTATTACACCAGTGAAACCAGATGTCAAGTAAGATTTGATAACTTGATATCGCTTGCTAAGCAGCCTAGTTTCTTACTCTTTGATTGTTGTGTCTTCAACTGTTTCCCTTTTCTTTTTAAATACCTTCGACCTCAGATGGGATCTTTCATGTCTTGTCCTGGTGTCTCTTTAACCTGAACAGAAAGCCAATTGCTACTCTATATGAATAGAATATCCAAACGAGTAGCCTGAACCATAAAGTAGATTGCTACCCTAGATGAATAGAATATCCAGAGGAGAAGCACCACCTTATGCTGGCAATGTAGATGCAGGATATTGTCTGATGCGCTCTCTTTCAGAGTCATAAGAGCTATAAGGCTCTTTTTTTCCCCATTTATTCCTCCAACTTTCGAAATAGTATTCATGTTATCCTGAATTGCAGGCTACAGCACCACTACCTCCAGCTTCATCACGATTACTTATAATTAGTTGCTGTAGCAGTCATGGTTCAGTGGTGCTGTTGAACTGCTTCCTGGTGCGCTTTATTCTGTGGACAGTCTGGAAATGTATAGTGGTCATGGTTGTGTCGTGCAATAGCTGAAACTAATTGGCATACGAAAGCCTTTGATTTTACTGCTTTGAATGTAATCAAAATATAGCTGTTGCATCAGAAAGTAAATTTATTTTTTCTGTTTTTTCGTCAGCTCATTCATTTGGAGTAGATAAATCATCTTACTTTTTATATGACTACTGTGTTCTTTCAGTGGCGTAATTGATCTAGTCTCAGTCCGTGTGAAACAATAAAGAAGCACCTTCCCTCCCCCCTCCCAAACCACATGTTTGCTCCACCAGACAAAGTTGACCTTGACTCTATTGACTTCATTGCAGGGATGAGTACAAAGAATTTGAGAAGTTAATCCAGGAAGACTTAAAAGAGGTTGACAACCGTTTAGAAGAAGAAGAGGTCATCTTTTATTACAAAATAGTTATTAAGCCTTCTGTAAATTGCTATCCTGTTAAACCATGTTATCGACCCACTTTGCCATTCATATTGCAGGTTGATGCTGCAGAAATGATTGAAGAGGAAGTATCTGTTGAACAGAGGTCAGTTTCCCAAATGATTACATGATTTTCTCCTTTTTGAAAATTTTGCTATATTTTATTTGCATGGTCCAAAGTTAATAAACTTTTATATTGCATGACTTCAGGGGTTATAAGGAAAGACTGGAGATGCTGAGGAGGAAGAAGATGGAACTTAAGGCTGCTAAGTCTTCGTTAGGCAGCAAAGAAAATAAGGTTGCAGATAAGGAGTCTAGTGATGACGAATCATCAAGTGATGGTGACAGTGACGAGAATCTTACCGTGGACTGGAGGGCTAAACATTTGTGAAGGTGCTTATGCTGGTAGGACACATTCTTTCTAGTCTCCCTCACCCTCATATTCTGACCGTGCGTCTCTGGAGTAGTTTTGTTGCTCCCATGCTAAATATTTGTCCTTTTGGTTGTAGGTAACATGGTTTTCTGAATCACTTGTCCCTTGAACTGGATATTTTTTGGTTCAACACAGTGAATGCAGGATGAGCATTGAGTTTGTGTGCTACAATTTCCATGAGCTGATAGGGAACTATGACTTTTTCTTTGACCTGCAAACTAGATTTTGCCTGCTCCTGCAAGTAAATAGGAACAATGAGCCAAATTCATTTTTGGGTACTCTGTTGTCAAAGAGTAATGTGGTTGTTGAGGAAAGAGCTGTACTTAGGTTACATTTAGGCTTGAGTATGAACTTGAGGCAATTCCTTTTGAAGATGGACATAGTTAATGTTGGTACCAAAGTTGTCCTTTCGGATGCCACTGTGCTAAACAAGCCGAGAATGGAACAGAAAATATAGTCATGCTGTGTTATGAAAGAAATTTTCTGTACACTCTTATGAATACGGTTTCTTAAATTGTGGCTGCAAGTCTACTTTCTTTTTCTCGTATTGATATATGTTGAGGTACTTTTGAGTTTTGACTGCAAACTTTAGTGTCATTGTTATGCAAATGGTGAAGCGGTAGCCAAAACATTTGCAGCTAAAGGATAGGATATTATGTTGTCTTAATGAATTTGATTTCTTAGTAGTTTTAAAATTTTTATAGAATTTTTAGGTTGTCATAGAAAAGGAAGATTGTCACACTAAAGGATAGGATATTATGTAGTCTAGCTAGAATATCTGCTCATTAGAGGCTGTATTTTATAGTAATATATGCTCTATTTTATGTCAAATCAATAGAGGCATGATATATGTTTACCCATAAACTTGTTGTATTATTTAATCATAAATTAATATAATTTGATGTAAAAATTAGGGGCAAGTGCACATATAACCACTCTCAGGGATGCTATTTAGAGATTAGTCGGTACTTATTTTTGTCTTGAAACTTTCAACTAAAAATCTTAATTTCAGGACATTTTTGTCCTGAAAATTAAATTGAAAAATTACAATTCAGGACGCACCGATTAATTTCTAAATAGCAGCTCTTTAGAGTGGCTACCTGATGTCATTTCTACTTTATATTAGATGCAAATAAGTGTTTAGTATAAAAAGATTATTATTTAATAATACCATATAGAGATCCGAAGGATAAGTGGGGAGAAATTCAAATATAGCTAGATTTACAAGTGATCATTCAAAAATAGTCACACTTTCAAAGTAATCGAAATTTTAGCCACTTTTCATGTAAAGATAAATCTGAACGAAAATATTGTTCAAAATTCGGAAAATACTCCAGTTATTATATTGGAACTCCAGCATAAGTATACTGGAACTCCAACATATTATACTGGAGTTCCCACATAAGTATAGTAGAACTCCAACATAATATACTGGAGTTCCAGCAAAGTATACCGGTCTAGTATAATATGCTGGAAGTTCATACACAGGTGCTCGAATCTCCAGTATATTATGCTGTAACTTTCCGCATGTTGGAGTTCCAACATAATATGCTGGAAGTTCATACACAGTGCACCGAACTCCAGTATATTATGCTGGACCGGTCTCTGTTACAGCAAAATAATGACTATTTTTTAATGACTTGGTAAATGCTAGCTTTTTTTGAATGATCAATCCGGAAACTGGCTAGCCGGCGCTACTTTTACCCTTATTTACCTTAAAATTGGTCCACTTCTATCCAAGCAGACTTTTTTTGCTTTTTAAGTAACAATTAATTAAACCAATATTGTCGTTGTTACTTTGCTCCTTGGCCAACAAGTGTCCTAAGAGTTCAGAAAACTCTCATACCACTAATGACTTTGATATATTATTAAATATTTATTCATCTCAAAGTGGAATTAAGAAAGTGGAATTTTTCGTTTCTTGATAACTTTTCAAGTGCTTGTTTGGCAGTTGTCTAACATATGATAATAATTAATTAAGAGCCAATTTGATTAGCCGACTAAGATTTCTACTGGTCTAATTTTCAAAGATAAACCAATCTTGTGGCTTTTGAGAATTCTTTTTCTTCTTTTAATAATATTAGGGGTCAACGATGAAGATGGGCAACTCCAAAGAGACAAAGAAAGGATAACAATAATTTATTGATAATTGAATAAAGGTGGTATATCATATTTGGAAAATCCGTGACTGCTTTATAATCAATTTCATCATAGGTTAAATCCAAAATTATTTTATCTAGTTACGAAAATTTTAACTTCTTGTCGCGTAATTTTATTTTTTTGGATTTTCACCTGATGTTCTATTTGGAGCCCGACTAATTCAGACTCGCATTCGAAAAATTCACTTTGAAAGTAAAGCGTTTCCTGCCAAGTATCATATGCTTTTATGATTAAATGCAATAAAACTAGAGAGGTCTCTTTATTTGGGACATTTCTTTATGAAAGTGAAACATACATACATGATATTTTCAATGGCGTACGCAAAAATTTTCATAAGTGGTCTCAATATTTAAAAAAGTGAATATATGAATAAATTATTGCAACGGCAAGTGGTGTTATTTTTTATTTATTTATATCCAATATTTTAATTTTATTTATTTAGACATACAAATTACAAAAAAATTCGACGAAGTAGTGTCACGTGACACCGCTTCAGATAAGGTGCATATGTCCCTCAAATATTTCAACAATGGTGTTTATTACCTTTCCAATTATGTACGTATATTCTTACTGCAATTTGTGGAAGATAATTGTTGTAACATAAACCTTAAATAGATTAAATACTTAACAAAATAAACAAGAAAGGAGTATGTGAACCACAAATCCTTATAAAACTTTAAATTAAAGAGCCTGTGCCCTTTTGAAGCCTTGCATGAGGATCTTGCAAAAGATAGATGAAAGTGACCATTTTAGGCACAAAGCAACCGTTGAATGAAAACACTATATTTTTTTCTTTTTCGCGGGGGTTCAAAATCACGTCTTAAAGGAAATTCCATGACCATAAGATTTACTAAGTCTAACACGAGGTGTTTTGTAGATAGAAATATTTTGGACCATTCAATAGTTTCCGGCCAAGAAATTCAAAAATAGTAAGATTTACAAGTGGTAATTGAAAAATAGTCATAGTTTCAAAAGTAATCGAAATTTAGCCACTTTTCATGTAAAGATAAATCTGAACGAAACACTGTTCGAAACCCGAAAAATATTCCAGCATAATATACCGGAGTTCCAGTATAATATGCCGGCAGTGGCGGAGGTAGGATCTCCGCGAAGGGGGTTCAAAAAGAAAAAAAGTTAAAAAAGATTGTAGCTAGTGAGGATTGAACTATGATCTTACCAAGGTTTTGAACCCCCTTAACCACTAAGATACACTTTTGGGTTGTGTCAAGGGGATTCAAAACTTAATATATAGAGGTAAAAAACAGATTTTACCTTATATATACATTGTAATTTTTCGGCAAAGGGGGTTTGGGTGAACCCCCTTCCCCCCCTCCCCCTCTCCCCCTCTCCCCCCTTAAATCCGCCCCTGTATACCGGTCCAACATAATATGTTGGAAGTTCATACACAGGTGCTCCGATCTCCAGTATATTATGCTGGAACTTTTTGTGTGTTGGAGTTCCAGCATAACATGCTGGAAGTTCATACACATATGCACTAATCTCCAGTATATTATTCTGCACCGGTCCGTCTTGTAGCAAAATATTATCTATTTTTCAATGACTTTGCAAACATTGGCTATTTTTCAATTAACAGTCCGAAAACTAACTAACTCGTGCTATTTTTACATTTTTTTTGGAATAACTACATATTGAATATTACATCTTGAGGATTGGAATTGTAGTCTAATGATCTTCACCTAACATTATTTATGTGAAAAACTTAACATTAAGTGATTTCTTTTCATTTGTTCAAACCTTAGTAAATTGGGTTACTCGATATTTATATTAATGGGAAATAATATATAGTCTATAAAATTAGTCGAGGTGTTCTCAAGCTAGCCCGATCCTGCTTGCAGCTCCGTCTGCATTAGAATAGAAAAGCATTATGGTGGTATTCAACACACTACACTATAATCAAAAGGCATGTTAGGCCATGAGAAAATAAATTAGCTAGCTATAGCATCATGTATGGCGGTTAAGCATTTATTCAAATAAAATTGTTAAGTGGGTTTAACACTAGCAGCTTTGTTTCTTTAGGTCATTAAGTGGGTTTTGCACATCACCACCATAAACCTAAAATTAAAGACGTTTAAGTTTTATGGATATTAAAGTGTATAGAACAGTTAGTGGTTTATGCCTCCATAGATTCCCATTAGCAAAGTTTATTTGTGGTTAGAGTGATCTAACGGAGCTTTCGCGTAACCAGTAAAGTCACTGTCATATGATTACGAGGTCACGAGTTCAAGCCGTGAAAACAATCTCTTACATAAATGCAGGATAAGACTGCATATAATAGACCCTTGTGGTTCGGTCCTTTCCCGAACCCGCGCAATGCTGAAACTTAGTACACCAGACTGCCCTTTTAGTGATCTTCAATTTGCTTTAAAATGTTTAGACCTTTTTCTCTCTTTCTTTCTCTTTCTTTCTCTTTTTATTTTGTCGTTTTTTTAAAATTACACAACTCACCTCGTGTGAGCTTGCTCACATTGCCAATCTGAATCCGGATAAAGGAGGAAGATTACGATTGTAGGCTGATAGCCAGAATAAAACTTGTCAAACTCGTGATGAATCCTCATTAAAGAAGATGACCGCAACTTGTTTGGGATGGAAGAGTAGTTGTATTTTCTTAATACGACATGTTAGAGCAAAATTAGTTTTGAGGTTTATTATTATTAAAGTATAACAGTTAGTGGTTGATACCTTCACATATTCCCATTAGCAAGCTCATATTTGGTTCACTATTTCAAGTTGCTTCTTTTGTTAATTCTTCAATTCGTTTTAGATAGTTTTAGACCCTTTCTTTGTTGGGAAAATGATACGGTACCGTCGTTCTCAATATAATAATCGAATATATATATATATATATATTTTATATATATACATTAGGTATGTTATAGACAAAAAAATGTACAAATTTTATATACTTTTTCGACTATAAATATAAAGGGGTATATCACTTTTAGCCCGCGAAAGAAACTATTTACATTTGGTAGCTGAAAAAGCGTATAAAATTTGTATAATTTTTGTATATAACATACAAACTTTATATATATACAAAAAATATAAAATTTTTATATATTTTTCCGGCCATTATTTTTACAGCAGGTATATAGTTTTATTTTTCCAAATATAAATAGTTTTTGGCGCTGATAAAAGCCCTTCTTTGTTTCTGTCGTCTATTTTCTCTTAAATGCGACATGTTAGTGTATAATTAGTTTTGAGGTTTCTCTTAAATGCGACCTTTTCCTTTCTTATATTTAAAAGTAATGGGCTACAACAAAATTATACCTTATTAATAATGGCGTTAAAATAACGTATAGATTAGAAGAGCTAAAGTTGTTAGAGCAATGTAATCAAACATCACTCTCCAATAAGGCTTGATATGAAGTTTAATTATATATATGAAGTCTAGCAATAAGATGAAGTTATTATTTTATGTTTATGTGTTTAAGCTAAACATATTAAAATTCAGAAGATAACTACAATTAGTTTTCTAACTAATTGTTCGACTATGCGCTTATCAAATATCCAATGATTATAAAAGTAAGTATTATAATTAAGGAAAAACATGAGTGTGCATTGTCTACATTTAAAGGGAAATTAAGATAACCTATTTATCAAGTCTCCTAACTGTATATCCTCAAAATTAAGCTAGGTGTTTAGCCAACTCATTTAGCTTTCCTTTTTGGTAAACTAGCTAAATATTTATGCTATTAATAAATGATACGAGATACGACCAAACTTTTTGATAGTTAATGTTTTAGTTTTGGGACAAGATTTAAAAAAGGCAGTGTGAACAACTATTTTTTGACCACACCGAAATTCTATACTATTTTGCTATAAATATTAAG
>ML351654.1:0-12475 GCA_005239505.1 Nicotiana paniculata | reverse complement strand
TTATCTGGTTTATTAGTTGACAGGGTTAATATTACTCGTAGCCTTCTCCCGAAGTACTATTCGTCTATTCAAGCTAACCTACGCCTATATTCCTATGAAATTAGGATTAACAAGAACGCATTAATAATTCTTGTATAATAACCAAGCAAGGCGATTAGGTATATTCATATCCTAACCGCAAATGCGTTCCCCTGAAGGGTGAAGATCTTGCTCTACCCAATCTTATATGCAATCTAGAATTCCCTCTCCTGAGTTAAATCCTAGATTCGTAGGTAGTATTCAATTGGTGATCAAGCAATCAAATAATTAAGCGCAAGATTTAATAAATAAACCAATATGATAAAATAATAAGAACAATTCAAGATTCAAACTACAACGTTCATGTAGCACCCAAAACTCTAGAACTAATAAACTATGAAATTAAAGGAAGAGAAGAGAAGAAAAACTAGGTAGAAGTCTCCTTCAAGCGTGGTGTGTGTTCCTCCACGTGAATTCCCCTTCAAAGTATGTCCGTTCCCCTCCAAATTAGGTTTAGGACCCCTTTTATACGAGTTGGAGTCATGTAGGGCCGAAATAACCTTGTCCCAGATAAAATAGGAAAACCCACACGAGACAACGTCCAGGCCAGCACCTGGCGCTGGTCCTAGCGCTAGAAACTGTAGAAATTAACGTTGAAATCCTTGTTGCTTTCCTTTCATCAATTGCATTTGAATGCAATTCAATTTTGTATCATTTTTCATGTTGTCTCCGCTTGGGGGGACAAAGATCAAAGGGTGTACCCCTTATTTTATTAATTTAATTTCCTTTCTTTTTCTTCCGTGTTATATTCAATTTTGCTTCAAATCTCTTCATCTTCACACTGTTTTATTCCTACTCAGTTAAAATATAATATTAAGCATAATATGATATAATAACACTCAAAAGGCGATTAAAAGTACTAGAACATGAGGTAACAATGGAAAAATATATGCATTTTTGGTTGAACATCAACATCCCACACTTAGACTCTTGTCCGTCCTCGAGTAAGCATTAAAATCACTCTCAATAAATAAAGCCTAGAAACACCACCACTTCAGTTGGTACTAACAATTAGGCCATATAGAACTCAAACTATCAGATATATATTTCCTCATCATCGTGCAAGATATACAAGTCACAAACAAACAACAAACTTCTAACCTCCTAACCTCAGAGACGGACTCTAACTTACCAAATTTAAGCTCGCTCACCTACTCTATCAAAGAATCTAACACCTATCTATCATGAAACAAGTTCCCTCACAAGAATAAATAGTCCATATTCTCAAATCAATGAATGAATATAATTTAAGGACTTAGCATCAAAGAACAACTCTCGCACTCACAAAAGAATTCACATGTATGCACAGAGAACCATAGGCTTGCCCATTATGTACATCTCTATTAATTAATCATGCTCGAATAGAATCAAATAGGACTTTAACGGGTTGTAATGTTGGCTAAGGGACGGGTAGGAGAATTATATAATAGTGACTTACACTTCCCTAAGAACTTTGCACTTTTAGACTTAATAACCCATTATTTTCATCTCTTAATTTTTTATTTTTCAGCCCTCTCTTCATCAATTATTTCACAAGTATTTCTCTCATATCAAGAATGTATCATTTTTTTTTTCAAAGCAAATTTTTTTTTTCATTTTCTTGTTTCTTTTTCATGTCACCTTCTTTTCAAGAAGGCCTTTTCATCACTTTGCAGCTATCGTTGGTCACTATTTTCACTTAATCATCCCCTTCTTCAAATTTATCAATTACTAACATAGTCTAAGCAACAGTGCTCAAGAAAGCAGGGTGCAAAAACTAGGGATTCAATAAAAGGATCAAGGAGAAAATACGGCTTCCAAACAAAAGGCTACAAGCTCAACGGGCTAACTAGTGGTACAATATCTGAAAATACTAAAATTCAAAAGACATATCAAAGAAAGCCTATTATCATCTTCTAAACAGAGCAACACTTTTATTTCGTTTCAATAACATGCAGGGCAAGTTCTAGACTAAGATGCAAAACATGGAATATATGTAAGAAATCCTCACCACACATGGCACTAGTATAAATCAAGATGGATCAATTACACTCTAAGACAGACAAGATCATAGTGAACAACAAAATAAGAATAAGCCATATATAGAGTCACAGCTTCGAACTTAGATGTCAGAAAGTCTGCTATTTTACTCATTACTTCAAGCACTCAGAAGAAAGTATTACTCAAGCTTAGGCCTAAATATGCTAGTATCAAACAGGTAACAAACGCTTTCTTCTCCCTCTTTTTCTACTCCTAAAATAAAGAAAAATAATCTAATCCTAAAAAAAAAAAAATTACCCGGTTCAAGTTACATCCCTTAGAAAAGAACCGATGCAAAAAGAAAAACCAAGAGGGATTATTACCTAACTAAAACTAACTAGAAACAAAATAAAATATTTATAGATTTTTTTTTTCATTGGACCTTAATCCCTCAAGAAAGTTGTCCAAGAGATCCATCGTCAGGAAAAGTCTAAAATTTTATGAACTTTTTTCTCAATTTTTGTTTTTTTTTTTTTTTAAAAATTTAAATAAAAACTACTACGTTAAGAAAAAAAAAATATCACAACTAAGTTAGGATAACACAGACAATCTCCTCACCCCACACTTAAATTTGTGCAATATCCTCAATGCACACTGTAAATAACAAGAAGCTAAAATAAACTCCCTGGTAGGCCAAAGGCCGAAGCATTAGCAGAGCTCATGGGATACTCAGACTTCTCCCTAGTATGATTTATGTGGGTACCTCACACTTAGTTTCAACCACCTGCTCGCTTTTGCACATGCCTATTGGCTTTAATTCCTTTCTCCTATTCCTAGAAAACACAAAAATAATACTACAAAAAAAATAACATAATAAAAATTATAAAAAAACAAAAGCAAAAGAAAAAAATAGAATTGGGTTTCCTCCCAACAAGCGCTTGATTTAATGTCGCGGCACGACTCCATCACTTCACCACTTTTCCTTCCACTTTGAGGATATGAATTGCGTCCCCAATTTTGCATCAATTTTCCTATCACGTTCATGGGGTGGTGGTGTAAAAATGAAGGAACCAAACAATAGGTATCGCATCTTGCACTTCTTGGCCCTTAGGTGATGGATGTCATTTTGTCTCCTTGGCATCACAAATTTCAGAATATAAACACTTTGTTCCTCATTCATTGACTCCTCTATATGCTCGACTGGATCAATTCCCATGTCACCAACCAAACACAATGTTGAAAAGTGCTTAGAATGAGTTTCAATACGCTCCAACTCAAAAACTGCATTATTTTTGACATCCTCTATTTTATACTCTTCATCAACCTTAACATCATTAATAATTTGGCCGAATATTTGGATTTCCTCTTTCCGCTCCACAAGCTGGCCAGTATCCATAAATATTGATGGTAGGGCATCAGACACCTCAACCTTTTTATTCAATTGAGCCTGCAGGTCATGATATCTGAGCCAAATTGGTCTATCTCTTGCCTGAGCTCAGCTCTTCCTTCTATCAGTTGCTCTGTCATATTTGAAAGACCATCACGAAAAAACTCATGAGATTTTATTAGTTGAGATTGTTCCTCTAGCCAATATTGGCTTATTATATCTGCTTCTTCAAAATTATCTTCTGGTAGGAACTCGCTCTTTTCGTCGAGTTGAGGTTCTTCTTGGAAATTGGCCATTAATTCATCCATTCTAGCCTGGAGTCTTTTGATAGCTAAGGCGTCAAGAACTTGTTGCCCGGCTATCATGTTCTGTCGCTCCGCTGCTTGTCTCATCAAGTCCATAATACGAGCCATGCTTTCCATATCCTCCACTTCCTTGCTCCTATCAAACTCATTAACATTATTAGAAACATTACAATAAAAGCTCTAAGAAGGATAATAAGAATTAGGACAACCATCCCAATGGCCACCTTGACAACCACACACATTACAAAATTTCACACATTAAATTGAGATGGACAATATTGCCACATATGTGGTCCTCCATAATATGGACAAGGATCGTCATAATAAGAATAACCACTATTCGACCAGTTATCATTCCAAGATGTCATGTCAAGTAAGATAATAATATATTAAATTAAGATACAAATAAAAAATTAAAAATAAAATAAAAACTGAAATAGACAAAACTAAAAATTCAATCTAGTAGAATAGTTAATTTCTAAGTCCCCGGCAACGGCGCCAAAAACTTGTTGCTCCCAAACGCACACGCAAGTATACGTGGTCGACAAGTAATATAGGATTGTAAGTCCAGATATCGTACCCACAGGGACTTATGATTAACTATCAACTAAATTAAACCCAAACAATTAATCTATTCAAGTGAATACTAAAGTATGAATATTTAACTAAAATTAATCTAGAATAGTAAACTATGAAATTAAAGAAACAAATTGGCGAAATTAGACACGAATTCAATAAGAGCCGATATTCTAGAACTATGGGTTAGTAAACAATCCTATTGAATTTTCCACTTAAATCGTCTAATTAATTTATCTGGTTTATTGGTTGACAGGGTTAATATTACCCGCAGCCTTCTCCCGAAGTACTATTCGTCTATTTAAGCTAACCCAACGCATATATTCCTATANTGGTGATCAAGCAATCAAATAATTAAGCGCAAGATTGAATAAATAAACCAATATGATAAAATAATAACAACAATTCAAGTTTCAAACTACAACGTTCATGTAGCACCCAAAACTCTAGAACTAATAAACTATGAAATTAAAAGAAGAGAAGAGAATAAAAACTAGGTAGAAGCCTCCTTCAAGCGTGGTGTGTTCCTCCACGTGAATTCCCTTTCAAAGTATGTTCGCTCCCCTCCAAATTAAGTTTAGGACCCCTTTTATACGAGTTGGAATCGTGTAAGGCCGAAATAACCTTGTCCCGGACAAAATAGGAAAACCCACGCGAGACAACGTCCAGGCCTGCGCCCGGCGCTAGAAACAGTAGCAATTAACATTGAAATCCTTGTTGTTTTCCTTTCATCAATTGCATTTGAATGCAATTCAATTTTGTATCCTTTTTCATGTTGTCTCCACTTGGGGGGACAAATATCAAAGGGTGTCCCCCCTTATTTTATTAATTTAATTTCCTTTCTTTTTCTTCCGCGTTTTATTCAATTTTACTTCAAATCTCTTCATCTTCACAATGCTTTATTCCTACACAGTTAAAATATAATATTAAGCATAATATGATATAATTAACACTCAAAAGGCGATTAAAAGTACTAGAACATAAGGTAACAATGAAAAAATATATGCATTTTTGGTTGAATATTAGTAGTATCCCGCCAAACCCAAGAAGCTCCTGATTTCCGTGGCTGAAGTGGGTCTAGGATAGTTCTTGACTACTTCTATCTTTTTAGAATCTACCTGAATACCCTCTGCTGATACGACGTGACCCAAGAAAGCTACTGAATCTAACCATAATTCACACTTTGAAAATTTTGCATACAACTGATTATCCCTCAAAGTCTGGAGTACTATGCGGAGGTATTGTTCATGCTCCTCCCGACTGCGAGAGTATTTTAGAATATCATCAATAAACACAATTACAAAGGAATCCAGATAAGGCTTGAAAACTCGATTCATCAAATCCATAAAGGCCGTTGGGGCATTAATCAAGCCAAAAGACATCACCAAAAATTCATAGTGCCCATACCTTGTCCGTAAGGCTGTTTTAGGAACATCGGACGCCCTAATCTTCAACTGATGGTAGCCCAATCTCAGATCAATTTTCGAAAACACACTGGCACCCTGAAGCTGATCAAATAAATCATCAATTCTCGGCAACTGATACTTATTTTTTATAGTAACTTTATTGAATTGCCGGTAATCTATACACATTATCATTGATCCCTCCTTCTTCATTACAAACAAAACCGGTGCACCGCAGGGCGAGACACTAGGCTTGACGAAACCTTTATCAAGCAGATCTTGCAACTGTTCTTTCAATTCTGGTGGGGCCATCCGGTATGAAGGAATAGAAATAGGCTGAGTGCCCGGAGCAACATCAACACAAAAATCGATATCCATGTCGGGTGGCATTCCCGGCAAGTCTGTAGGAAACACTTTGGGAAATTCCCGAACAATGGGCACTGACTCTATTGAGAAATCTCGGCATCAGAATCACGAATACGAGCCAAATAAGCCAAACATCCCTTCTCAACCATGCGATGAGCCTTGGCATAAGAAATCACTCTGCTGGGAGAATGACCAGGAGTCCATTTCCATTCTAACTGAGGCAATCCCGGCAAAGCTAAAATAATTGTCTTCGCGTGACAATCCAATATGGCATAATAAGGTGACAACCAATCCTTGCGCAATATGACATCAAATTCGACCATGTCAAGAAGCAACATGTCTACACTAGTTTCAAGACCCTCAATAATGACTACGCATGAACGGTATACACGATCTACAACAATAGCCTCCCCCACCAGCGTAGACACATAAACAGGGACACTCAAAGAATCATGGGGCACAACCAAATACGAGGCAAAAAAGGATGACACATAAGAATAAGTAAACCTCAGATCAAACAAAACTAAGGCATTTCTATTGCAAACTGAAATGATACCTGTAATGACAACATCAGAGGACTCCGCCTCGGGTCTAGCTGGAAATTCATATCATCGGGGTTGGGCTCCACCACCCTAAACCATGTCTCTAGGAGGACCTCTGATGGGAGGACCTCCACCTCTAGCGGGCTGGCCTCCACCCCTAGCGGCCTGACCTCCACCTCTAACAATCTGTCCTCTACCTCTGGCCACCTGACCCCTACCCCTAGCTGGCTAGGCAGGCGGTGCTGGAATATAGCAGGGGAATTCTGATAATGATAATTATCCGACGCGCGAGGACAATATCTAGAAATGTGCCTCGGGTCACCACAAGTGTAACAAGACCTAGGCTACTGAGACTGCTGGCCGGCAAACTGACCCTGTTGACCAGTATATGACCACCCTGAACACTCTGGAGAGGTGGTGCACTGATAGGAGTTGATGGTGCACTGTAGACTGGCTGAGTAGAAGGAGGCATATAAGAACCGCGACCGCCTGAGGTACCATGTGAAGCCTCAAGTGTTGAATGGAATGGCCTGGAAGAATGGCCCTTGTTGAAACTAACCCCGCCTCCAGATGAGGCACTAGTGAAACCACCGAAATGGCGAGGCCTCTTGTCTGATCCCGGACCTCCCATCCCAAGGACCGACTCAACCCTCCTGGCAATATTGGTCGCATCCTGAAATGAAATCTATGTCCCTATCTCCTTAGCCATCTGCAACCTGATGGGCTGGGCAAGGCCTTCAATAAATCTCCTAACCCTCTCTCTCTATGTAGGTAACAAAAGAATAGCATGCCTAGCCAAATCCACAAAACGATTCTCATACCGGGTAAATGTCATGCCACCCTACTGAAGACGCTCAAACTGACGACGCTTCTCTTCTCTGGTAATGATAGGCAAAATTTCTCCAAAAAGAGGTGAGAAAACTGATCCCAAGTCAGAGCAGGCGACCCATCTGGTCTAGTCAACAAATAATCCCTCAACCATTTCTTGGCAGAACCAGTCATCTGAAGCGCAACGAAGTCGACCCATTGGTCTCCAAAATACCCATATTACGAAGAACCTCATGACAGTTGTCCAGATATTCCTGAGGATCATCTGAAGTAGCACCACTGAAGTGAACAGGGAAAAGGTTGATGAACTTTTCCAATCTCCACAAAGAATCGGTGGACATAGCTGCCCCATCAATGGACGACGTTGGAGCAACTGGTTGAATTACCCCAACAGAATTGGTTGCTGGGGTCTGAACCTGAGGAGTGGTCTGATTAGGAGTGTGGGTGGCAGGAGTCTGGACCCCTCCTCCAGACTGAGATGCGGCTGCTGTAACAGGGAGTGCACTATTCTGGCCTACACTCTCCATAATTCCCACTAATCAGACCAAAGCATCCTAAAGTACCGGGGTAGCAATAAACCCCTCTGGAACCTGAGTTGGTCCAGCTGGAACGGTTTGGGATGGCCCCCCCATCAATCTCAATCTCGGGCTCCGCAACTGAGGCTGCAGTATACGCAACTGGCTGAGTCCTGCCCCTGCCTCAGCCTCTGCCCCTAATAGGAGTCGTTGCTGCTGGAAGACCGGATTGTTGGTTAGCGGAAGAAGAAGCACGTGTTCTCGCCATCTGCGAGGGATTAAAAGAGTTCAATCAGTATTTGAGATACCAAGAATCGCACGACATAGTAGAAATAAAAATGAGTTTGTTCCTAACTTCATAGCCTCTAAGAGATAAGTACAGACGTCTCCATAACGACCCCTGAGACTCTATCAAGCTTGTTCGTGAATTGTGAGACATATGCAACCTAGTGCTCTGATACCAACTTGTCACGACCCAGATTCCAACCCACGGGATCGTGATGGCGCCTAACACAATACTTGCTAGACAAGCCAATGTTAGAAATTAATTAACCATTTCCTTTTTAAAGATTACTTACACATAATAAAACAATTTAAAATAAATATGAAATGTAATGTTTTCCACTAAATAATTCCATGAATAATAATGAGGAGTAATAATTAAGCCGAACCACGAACTAATTATATAACTATAAAGCTACCCCAGGGTTTGGTGTCACAATTCACGAACTACTAAAGAATACTACAAATAAATGGGCTGAAAGAAATATATCTCTGTTTTGAATTAAGTAAAACAAAATCTAAATGAATAGGAGAAGACTCCAGGATTCTGCGGACGCCAGCAGATCTACCTCGTATCTCCGAACAAAATGCGCAGCTACTTATATCTCCTAACTCTGGTCAGTACATGGATCTGCACAAAAGAGTGCAGAGTGTAGTATCAGTATAACCGACCCCATGTACTGAGTAAGTGTCGAGCCTAACCTCGGCGAAGTAGTGACGAGGCTAGGACAAGACACCACATAAAACCTGGACATCAAAATCATACTAACAGGAAATAATAGCAATTAAAGAATGTAACCAGCAATTAATGGGAAGGGAGAATGCGATAGGGAATTTTTAACATAAGGAATGAGGAAAACAATAAGGCAAACACAGATAGTGATCAACACTAATTTTAGCAATTAAAGATAGAAAGTAAACTTGCACAGCATCACCCTTCGTGTTTTTACTCTCAGTCTCACCAAATAATAAATAGAATACACGGCATCACCCTTTGTGCTTTTACTCTCATCCTCACCAGATTATAATTAAGAATTACACGGCATCACCCTTCGTGCTTTACTCTCTTCCTCAACTTATAAATAAATCATGCACGGCATCACCCTACGTGCTTTACTCTCTTCCTCACAATCTCATCAAATCATCAACAACATAAAGGGGATTTCACGAGAAATTGTATTTCATCATGAAAATTCCCTAATTCTACTCAAACCCTCAATTTTTACCATGAAAATTCTTGATTTTGGATTGAAAAGTAATGAAAATCATTGGGTAATTGAAAGAGATAAGCTTAGAATTGTTTACCAACACTTTGGGGATGAAATTGTGTGAAGAAAATCGCCTCTAGGTCTTCTTAGTTCAAAATATGGAGAAAAATAGGGTTGGGGTTCTAATTAAGTGAACCCACTGCCCGACCCTCGCACCTGCGGTGCTTGGGTCGCACCTGCGATAATCACACGTGCGGAAGGCTTCTGCTTCTGTTTCTGCTTCTGCTTCTGCGGAAATGGACTAGGCCTTGGGGGCCGCACCTACTCCTGCGTAGACAAAGACCGCACCTGCAGAAATGGTCGCATCTGCGGGGCTTCCGCTCGCACCTGCGAGCTCGCACCTGTGGCACAAGGATCGCAGGTGCGGGCACACCAGAACTGGTGCACCAGCAGATTTCTCAAGTTTAAAAACACCCCGAAACTCACCCGAGCCCTCGGGACTCTAAACCAAACATGCACGCAAGTTTAAAAACATCATACGGACTTGCTCGTGCGATTAAATCATGAAAATAACATTTAAACCCATGGTTTAACCTCAAAACTTATCATTTTTCTCAGGAGCGCTCAACTTTCACTATTTCTCAACCGGACGTCCGAATCACGTCAAATCAACTCTAATTCTTACCAAATTTCACAGACAGGATGTAAACATCATAACAAACCTGTATCGAGCTCCGGAATCAAAATACGGACCCGATACCAACGGTTTCAAACATTAATTCATTTCTTTATTTCATTTAGAATCCAACAAAACAATTTCTTTTAAAAATTGATTTCTAAGGCTAGGGACATCTGAATTCAGTTCCGAACATATGCCCAAGTCCCGTATTTTACTACAGACCTCCCGGGATCGTCGCGATTCGGGTCCGTTTACTCAAAATGTTGACTCTAGTCAACTAAAACCAAACTTTAAATTCTAAAAATTACTATTTCTCATATTTTCATATAAAAGCTTTCCGGTTTCACGCTCGGACTGCGCATGCAAATCAAGGAAATTAAAATTAGTTCTTTTTTATAGCCAATAATCCTAGAACGGAGTCTTAATTCGCAAAATGACCCCTTGGGTCATCACAACTGTGATGTGAACTGAGTACCTATATCAGAAATGATGGAAACCGAAACACCATGCAACCGAACAATCTCTCTGATGTAAATCTCAGCTAGCCGCTCCGAAGAATAAGTATACCAATAGGAATGAAGTGAGCAGACTTAGTCAGTCGATATACAATAACCCATATAGCATCAAACCTCCTCGAAGACCGTGGGAGTCCAACTACAAAGTCCATGGTGATCCGCTCCCACTTCCACTCAGGAATAACCAAACTCTTATGCAATCCATCTGGTCTCTGGTGCTCGTACTTTACCTACTGACAGTTGAGACACCGAGCCAAAAATCCAACAATATCCTTTTTCATCCGCCTCCAGCAATAATGTTGTCTCAGATCCTTATACATCTTCGGGCACCCGGATGGATGGAATATCGCGAGCTGTGGGCCTCCTCAAGAATCAACTCCCGAAGCCCATCTACATTAGGCACGCATATCCGACCCTACATCCTCATAACACCATCATCGTCAATAGATACACCCCTGGCATCATCGCATCGGACCCTATCCTGAAGAACAAGCAAGTGTGGGCCATCGTACTAGCGCTCTTTGATACTGTCATAAAGAGAAGACCTGGAGGCTACACAGGCCAATACCCGGAGGGGCTCCGATAGAGCCAACCTCACCAACTGGCCCGCTAAGGCATGAACATCAAGTGTTAATGGCTCTCGGCTACTGGAAGATATCCTAGACTTCCCAACCTCTCTGCTCTGCGACTCAAGGCATCGACCACTACATTAGCCTTCCTCGGATGGTATAGAATAAAGATATCATAGTCCTTGAGAAGCTCCAGCCATCTATTCTGACGCAAATTCAGATCCTTCTACTTAAACAAGTGTTGCAGGCTACGATGATCAGTAAAAACCTCACAATGAACCCTATACAAATAAGGACGCCAGATCTTCAAGGCGTGAACAATGGCTGCTAGCTCGAGATTATGCGCCAGGTAATCCTTCTCGTGAGTCTTCAACTGGCGTGAGGCGTAGACAATCACCCTACCCTCCTGCATCAAAACACAACCAATGTCTATCCTCGAGACATCACAATACACGGTATAAGAACCTAAAGTTGATGGTAATACTAACACTGCAGCTGAGGTCAAAGCCGTCTGAGCTTCTATAAGCTCTCCTCACACTCGTCTGACCACCTGAACAAAGCACCCTTATGAGTCAATTTTGTCAAGGGTGAAGCAATAGAAGAGAACCCCTCCACAAAGCGACGGTAATATCCCGCCAAACCAAGGAAGCTCCTAATATCTGTAGCTGAGGACGGTCTGGGCCAACTCTGCACCGCCTCTATCTTCTTCGGAGCAACCTGAATACCCTTGTTGGACACCACGTGCCCCAAGGAAGCTACAGAGCCAAGCTAAAACTCACAGTTGGAGAAATTTGCATAAAGTTTCTCCTCCCTCAATCTCTGCAATACAACCCTCAAATGCTGAGTATGCTCCTCCTGGCTACGAGAATACACCAGGATGTCATCAATGAACACAATAAAAAAGGAATCCAAATATGGCTGGAATACGATATTCATCAGATGCATGAACGCTTCTGGGGCATTGGTCAGCCCAAAAGACATCACCAAAAACTCATAGTGGCCATAACAGGTCCTGAAAGCCGTCTTGGAAATATTTGAATCTCGAATATTCAGATGATGGTACCCGGATCTCAAGTCAATCTTAGAGAACACCCTAACCCCCTGAAGCTGATCAAACAAATCATCAATGTGAGGCAGAGGATACTTATTCTTGACTGTAACCTCTTTCAGCTACCTATAGTCAATACACATCCTCATGGAACTGTTGATTGATTTCCCAATGCACACGCAAGTGTACGTGGTCGACAAGTAATATAGGAATTG
>ML351652.1:0-59605 GCA_005239505.1 Nicotiana paniculata | reverse complement strand
CAATTCCTATATTACTTGTCGACCACGTACACTTGCGTGTGCATTGGGAAATCTACCAACAATAGTCCCACAAATAGGGTTTGGGAGGATAGATAGTACACAGACCTTACTCCTACGGTGAGTATAGAGAGACGATTTGTAATAAATCCTCGACACAAGAAAAAAATAATAGCAACAAATAATAGCGAGAACAAGATAAGGAACTACACTAAGATATGATGTCAATATGTTAAAAGGGAATGTTTCACTAGTAATGATATACATATAGCTTAATAAGTAAAAAGAAAAAAAAGTCAAAAAGTCAAAAAGTGAAACCAACATAAGAAGAAGCTAGTAAAAGATCAGGCGCACTTTTCGGGTCACTTAATTATTATGGATAGCAATAATGAAAGCAACCGTCTGAGTCTATTACATCTAGTACTTGGATTAATTAATTAATTAATTAACTAATTTGTCTGTAAGATCTGGATATGAACTAAGATCTGTTTTCTTAATGATAACGCTAAAGTCAAAGATCGATTAACTCAGATTTTATAATAATTGTTAAATAAATTTTTAATTTAAGAGATAAGTATAGCTGGAGCAATGTAATGCACTTCGAGGATGTCACTTCCACCTATAATTGAATCTACTAAGTATTAATTAACTATATAATTAGCTTATTGGTCACCTACTTGCATTTTATTTTACGTTTTCCGAGTGAGAAAATAGTATTAAGGCTGATTTTCATAACTGTGTCAGCGAAAGGACCGGAAATACTTGGGGAAATGGCGTGAGGTAGCCACTATTTAAGGTGATATTTATTTTTTATCCATCAAATCTAATGTTAACCAAAAATAGTCACTACTTTATTAAAATTAATATAAGAATATATTTTTGCCCTTTCTTCTATTACTTTTCTTCCCAAACCCTGCTTCTCCAAAATTCTCCTGTGTTTTGAGGGCAAAGCACTGAACATTCATATACCTTTCTCTTTTGCATTTTTGACGCAAGATGGAGAATGTAAATATTGGAACTTTTTAGGCTTCCTGATCATCATCTCATTGAAAAATTCAATAGACAAGGAACTGAGTTTTTGTAATCACTATTTCGAAATACTCGATCACAGTCTCTATCTCAGTGCTATTTTTATCAATAAAACTCATTATGTTTACTATTTGAAAAAGATATTGTGGCAGGACTTACATTTTATCAAGACAAAGTACGTAATTTCTCTGGAATGAATGTATTTTCTCTCAAGTTCGATACCCACTTTTAGGAGAATTTAGCACAATAGGTCCTGAACTTACAGTTACAAGTTTAAAAGTTAAGGACAATAGGTCCTGAAGTTTGAGCTCCAAGTTCAAAAGTTAAGGATAATAGGTCCTTAAGTTTGAATTTCAAGTTCAAAAGTTAAGGACACTTGGTCCTTAACTTTGAGTTACAAGTTAAAAAGTTAAGGACACTTGGTCCTTAATTTTGAGTTCCAAGTTCAAAAGTTAAGGACACTTGATCCTGAACTTTGACTTACAAGTTCAAAAGTTAAGACACTTGGTCCTTAACTTTGAATTCCAAGTTCAAACGTTAAGGACATGCAGTCTTTAACTTACAGTTACAAGATCAAAAGTTAAGGACAATAGGTCCTTAACTTTGACTTACAAGTTCAAAAAGTTAAGGACATGCAATCCTTAACTTACAATTACAAGATCAAAAGTTAAGGACAATAGGTCCTTAACTTTGACTTACAAGTTCAAAAAGTTAAGGACATGCAATCCTTAACTTACAATTACAAGGTCAAAAGTTAAGGACATGCAGTCCTTAACTTACAGTTACAAGGTCAAAAGTTAAGGACAATAGATCCTTAACTTTGACTTACAAGTTCAAAAGTTAAGGACGCTTGGTCCTGAAGTTTGAGTTCCAAGTTCAAAAGTTAAGGACATGTAGTCCTGAAGTCTTGAAGTTAAGGACATGTAGTCCTGAAGTCTTGAAGTTAAGGACATGAGCAGAAGGATATTTTCGTCCGGACAGTTAAAATTTATTAAAGCAGTGGCTAAAGACTGAAGACATTTTAGTGGCTAACCGTGCACTTCTCCGGAAATACTTAGAGTTCAAAGGAAAGTAATATTTGGGCAGCCTAAACTAATTCAATGCTGAATTTTATAAAATAAAAAAAATAAAAAACTTAAATATACTACTATAAGTATAAGAAAATTTACACCATTGCGCCACTTTTACAACATGCAATATGTTTGATTTTCAATATTACAAATCTCACATTTTAATAAGGTTTACTTAGAGATATCATTCGGATGACTTGATGGTGTAAAAGAAATTCTTAGACTACCAAAATATATAACTTAAACTAATTTTCATTATCTTTTGTTTGAATCTCCACAAGTTTGATACATGTTTGACCAACTTGGGAAACATTTAATTTATATGCAAAAAAACATAACGAGGCAATATTTAAAGAAAATTTGCATATCCGTAGCCACAATAGTTAATTGTCATTCTATGGCACCTGAATATTAACGTAGCATAGCAGATTCAATAAAAATCCCTAAAATCAAGCTAGACAATAATCAACCCTAACATATCATTCCTATTTTTTTGCCCATAATTAAATCCCCAAAGATTCCTTTTCAAACAAAGGCAATGAATCCTACACCTCAAAGTTAGGAATCATACGCCTAAATTTAAGGATTTGTTTAATTATTTTCTAAAGAAATTAAAATGAAACAATATGGCCGATAGTTTTTTCTTTTATAATTCAAATTAGGATACTGCACATTCTCTTTTAACATGTTATAAATTTGTTGGTGGACCGAGAATAACGTTTGTAACTATCCAAATAATCTCTTCTTTTTTCTTGCTATAAAATATTCTCCTTATATATTTTCTTTCATTTTATCATTTATAAAATATGATACTAATAAATCTAGAATATATAATGTATAATAATATACATATGAAATCAAACAATTATAAAATAATTTCAAATATTACTCTTATATATATGTTAAGGAAAACAGTTAAAACAGTACTACAACGTTGAATATACCATGTATTTTTTTTTAAAAAATTACATTGAAATATATACACGGTTTATTTAATGTATATCACTATGAAATATACATTATATTTTATTATGCTTGCAAAGATATGGAGAAGTCCAAAAAATATTTCATGTCAAATATACATAAATTATATTAGATTACATCCAAAATACATAAATGATACATTAAATATGCATGTGCTTACAAGTCATATGTATGCAGTAATGTATAAATTATAAATATAAATGTATGTATATTCAAAGAAGAAGTAGCATGAAGGCAGGAAAAAAAAAGGAATAGCAAAATTATTAGGTAAGATTTGAAAAGAATTTATGTAGATTAAAAATGATCTCCACCACTCAAACCTAATGTGAGATAGAAAAAAGTCAGTTATATTAAATTTCTTATTTAGTGGCATTCCATAATTTGTGCATTCATTAATTGTGGCATAATCTTTACAAAGATTGTAAAAACAAATTACTATTTATGGAATAAACTAAAATTAATATCATTTTGTTAAATAATTTTCAAAGAAGAAAGTAGCGTGAAGGCAGAAAAAAAAGTATAGTTGATGGTTGATAGAGAAAACTCAACTTACCATTCCAGAAATTGTGCAACCCCAAGAAGTGCATCTGAAGAAGAAAAAAAAAACAATTTACTTTTTTAGTAAATATTTTTTCAGTAGAAAACTTTGACCTTTCTTTGCGATGAAGGGAAGATTGCTTCAATATTGTAAAATAATAATTACCTGCCAATGATCATTGATTATTGTTTTATTGAGGGCTTCATTTTCGTAAGATAATTTAGCAGCCATAATTGACAGGTGTGCATTATACCTGCTGTCTCCTATCTTTATTGTCTTGTCTAAGTCCACTCTCACATCAAGATTTCCGATCATCGACCTGAACTTCGCCGATGACTTTTCCGGCGTTACTGCTTTTCCTATAGTACCACAAAATATTTTATTTATATATGCTGACAGCGAAAAGAATTTTATACTATCAATGTAAAAAATTATTACGTACGCGATTCTTGTGAATAAAAAATAAGTAGAAGTTGGATGAATTAAGAAACCCCTGAATTATAATTCTGCAATCCACGCCATGACATTTTCATGAATCTTCAACTTTGTTGTGTAAATTCTACATATTTTTGTTTCATAACATTTCAACTTTTCTTTAAGGATCAGTTCGTGAGATTAAAATCTGGAAAAGAACATTTTTTTTCTTAAATACTATACTCTAATTCTTAAATCCAGAACATATGCAATTGAATTTATTACTATCATTTAATACTATACTCTAATTCTGCTTTTCTAAAAAGAGTATTATATTGGCTCTAGCAATAAATTTTTCAAGTCTAATTTTCAGATACTCATAGCTAGCCAAAGAAATCACACACGAATTCCAACTTTCTAAATCATAATGCATGTATCTTGTATGCATGAACCATGCATTTAATTTGACTTCATTCTACTTGCATGTTCAAAGCAATTACTTGAAATTTCCACAGAAAAAATAGAAAAAGATATTACAAAGAAAATTTGAAAACTCTCTCATCTTCTGAAGAATGAGAAATCCCGGCAGGGAGCGCTTCCCCTTAAATAGGTTTTATCTAAATTATTCGAGCTTAGGTTAAAAAAAGCAAAACACTAATAATTGAAAATAAAATAGAGGAAAGAATAGAAATCCAAACCTTGAATTATGTTGAACAAAAGCTGGAGAAAACCACCATTGAATGAAGGATAATTTTGCAAGAGCTCAACTATAGAACCTAAACTGGCCATGGGGGTTTTAAACCAAAACAAGAATCTCTGTAATATAACGGAGATAAAAATGAGCCATCGCCGGCGAAAACCTCTGATCCCCTCAACTCCGGCCGAAACATCGAAGAAATTTCTTTTATCTAATTCAGTAGAATAGAAGATACGAATGAAATCAAAAAAACTAGCTTCTTGTGGCTTCAATTCAAAGTAACCTTTACAGAATTCTTCCTTGTTAGCCATAGGTGTTATGTTATAACTTACAAGAAATGTGTATGAATAGTTCATAAAATGTCTATATTTATATAGTTAAAGCATTATTCATGACGGGACATTTTGAATAAATAAACACGGTTTATCCGAATGGAATATATAATTAGTAAACTAATTAATTGGTAATTCAATATAAATAATCTTCCCAGGTCTTTAATTAAAATATAAGATTGTCAATTGTCAAAGTTTTTAGTTAACGTAAATAAATTCCAAGTACACGGTGTCTTACTTTGTCTTTGGTCTTAAGATCAATAGACAAAGTCGTGGAATTGAGAACCAGCAATCCGACGTGTTTGATATACTTAATTACGTGGGTTCTCTTTGAAAAGTCCTTAAGTCAGCCAATTACATTATTAATTATTTGATATATATAGTCTGTTATGAAACAATAGAAGAAGAAAAATAATATTGCAAAGGAAAAAAGAGAGGAAATTCTTATTGAATTTTGGGATGATTCACAATGTAAGACCCCTTTATTTATAGGAGAAAAATGATTTAGCCACAAAGTAAAACTCTCTAAAAGATAGACATTCTCTCTAAATAGAATTCTATTATAATACTCCCCCTTGAATGTCTATTCAACAAATAATGTGCCTCGTTAAAACCTTAATTAGAATAAAACCCAATGGTAAAAAAAAAGTTCTAGAAAAGGAAAAAGAGTACACATATTTAGAAATGCGCCTTTTGGTTGCCTCATTAAAAACCTTGCAAGAAAAACCCAGTGGGACAAAACCTTGTAAGGGAAAAAGAGTGCAATGCGCATTAGCTCCCCTGATGAGAGCATCAATTCACATCCTTGAGTCTTCATATCCCGATCTTATACACTAGCTTCTTGAAGGTTGACGTCGGTAGAGATTTTGTGAACAAATCAGCCATATTATCACTTGAACGAATCTGTTGCATATTGATATCACCATTCTTTTGAAGATCATGTGTGAAAAATAACTTTGGTGAAATATGCTTTGTCCTATCTCCTTTTATGAATCCTCCCTTCAATTGGGCTATGCATGTGCATTATCTTCACACAAAATCATGGGTAGTTTGTCACACTTCAAACCACATTTGTCTCGAATAAGATGTATTATAGACCTCAACCACACACATTCTCGACTTGCTTCATGAATAGCAATTATCTCAGCATGATTAGATGAAGTAGCCACAATTGATTGCTTAGTCGATCGCCAAGATATGGCAGTGCCTCCACATGTAAACACATAGCCTGTTTGAGATCGAGCCTTGTGTGGGTCAGATAAATACCCAGCATCGACATAGCCAACAAGATCGGGACTGCAATTATTGTCATAAAATAAGCCCATAACGGTAGTTCCTTTTAGATACCGCAATGTGTTTGATTCCATTCCAATGTCTCCTTGTAGGAGCAAAGCTATATCTTGCTAAGACATTAACTGAAAAAGTTATGTCTGGACTTGTAGTGTTGGTAAGATACATTAGTGCACCAATTGCACTAAGATATGATACTTCAGGACCAAGTAGCTATTCATTCTCTTCTTGAGGTCGAAATGAATCTTTATTCACATCAAGTGATCGAACAATCATCGGAGTACTTAATGGATGTGCTCCATCCATGTAAAACCGTTTTAGTACCTTTTCTTTGTAGGAAGATTGATGAACAAAAATTCCGTTTTCCAAATATTTAATTTGCAAACCAAGACATAATTTTTTCTTTCCGAGATCTTTCATCTCGAATTCTTTCTTTAAATAATCAATTGCATTTTGGAGTTCTATAGGATTTCCAATAAGGTTTATGTCATCAACATATACGACAAGTACAACAAATTCGATGTTGTTTTCTTTATAAAAACACACGGACAAATGTCATCATTTATATAACTTTCCTTTAATAAGTACTCACTATGACGATTATACCACACACATCCTGATTGCTTTAGACAATACAAAGATCTTTGCAATTTTATTAAGAACATTTCCAAGGACTTTGAATTATGTGCGTTAGGCATTTTAAATCCCTCGGGAATTTTCATGTATATCTCATTATCAAGTGAGTCATATAAAGATAGGCGGTAACCACATACATTAAATGCATGTCAATCTTTTCATGGACAACAAAACTAATGAGATAACGGAACGTTATAGCATCCATAACGGGTGAATATGTCTCTTCATAATCGACATCAGGCCTTTGTGAAAATCCTTGTGCAACAAGGCATCCCTTATATCTTTGTACCTCATTGTTCTCATTCCTCTTGCGTACAAAGATCTATTTATAGCTAACAGGCTTAACACCATTAGGTGTTTGGACTACAGGTCCAAAAACTTCACGTTTCGCAAGTGAATTCAATTCTAATTGGATTGCTTCTTGCCATTTTGTCCAATCACGTCTTTGTCGACATTCTCCAACATATTGAGGTTCAATATAATCATTATCTTGCATAATGCTAGATACAACATTATATGCAAAGACATAATGCACCACTATATCCACTTGATTCAAAATTTTCTCAATATCGATTGGATTTATTGATAGTTCCTTATTTTCTTGAGTCTCGAACTCAGTGGTTTCCTCATGAATCTCCGAATTTGTTAAATCATGGATTTCTTCATGAGACTCTTTCGTAGTGTCATTTTGATCATTTGTTTTCCTTTTTCTAGGATTTCGATCCTTAGAACCCAATATTTTGCCACGTTTTAGGCGTGCTTTTGACTCATTAGCTATGACACTAGAAGATTGTCCAATAGGGATATCAATACGGATTGGGACATTCTCTGCAGGAATATGTGATTTTGTTATCCTTTTTAAATCCGTAAATGCGTCTGGCATTTGATTTGCTATTCTTTGCAAATGGATAATCTTTTGCACCTCTTTTTCACAAATGAGATACGTAGATCAAGATGATATAATGACGGATTTTTTCACAAAATTTCCCGTTTGGTTTCACCATTTTCTCCCCCTAATTTTGAGAAAAGTGTCTCATCGAATCGACAGTCTGCAAATCGAGCAGTGAATAAATCCCTCATTAATATTTCAAGATAGCGAATAATGGAGGGCGATTCAAATCCAACATATATTCCTAACCTCCTTTGGGGACCCATTTTGGTGCGATACGGCGGTGCTACAGGCACATATACTGCACATCAAAAAAAATTCTTAAATGGGATATATTAGGTTAATTGCAACGGGAAATATTTATGATAATTTGTCGGTTTGAGACGAACAAGCATTGCTGCATGTAAAATGGCATGACCCTAAACAGAAGTGGGCAGTCTCATTTTCATGAGTAACGGTCATGCTATCAATTGAAGACGTTTAATTAAAGACTTAGCAAGGCCATTTTGAGTGTGAATATGAGCTACATGATATTTTACTTTTATCCCAATTGGTAAGCAATAATCATTAAATACTTGGGATGAAAAATCAACAGCATTATCAAGTCTAATAGACTTAATTGGATTATCGGGAAATTGTGTCCGTAATCGGATTAATTGTGCCATTAATTTTGCAAACGCGAGGTTGTGAGATGACAATAGACACACATGAGACCATCTAGAGGATGCATCTGTTAAGACCATAAAATATCTAAACAACCCACTAGGTGGGTGAATAGGTCCACAAATGTCCCCTTGTATACGTTCCAAAAACATAGGGGACTCAATCCCAACCTTTGTTGGTGATGGTCTAATAATTAACTTGCCTTGATAACAAGAAGTGCAAGAAAATTCATTATTTAAAAGAATCTTTAAATTCTTTAGTGGATGCCCATTTAAGTTTTCTATAATTCGTCTTATCATAATTGATCCAGGATGTCACAATTGATCATGCCAAAATACAAAAGTATTGGAATCGGTAACCTTTTGGTTTACAATAAAATGTGCCTCAATTGCACTAATTCTTGTCCAACACAGGCCACAAGATAAAGATGGGAACTTCTCAATAACCCTCTTTTGGCTAGAGACATTCTTGGTAATGATGAGATTTTCAAGATTATTCTCATTTATTGTCTCAATATGATATCCATTTCAGCGGATATCTTTAAAACTCAACAAGTTCCTCTTGGACTTGGAGGAGAACATTGCATTCTTTATGATAAGTATTGTTCCCTTAGACAGAGTTATAGTAGCTCTTCCAGAGCCTTCAATTAATTTACTACTACCAGAAATTGTAGTAACATCTGCCTTACACATACTTAAATGAGAGAAATATTTCTTCTCTTTGAATATTGTATGTGTCGTAAATGAATCAACTAACAGATACTTTTATAATTAAATATTGATCCAAGTTTTCTTTGTGAGGTATCCATATTTGCTTCCCATGGTTTGACATACAAAAGAAATATACGAATAAACATTAGTATATGCACAAAAAAGAATAAGCAGAAAAGGTATATAGGCATATCTCGAGGAGTTGCTTGATGTATGTGGGCGGAGGGAATACACGATTTTTTTTTGTAAGTAACAGACGATGGTGCTTTAATGAATCAGTGATATAATTTCTTATTCATAGAAACTGAATTGTCTGGCAATATGAAAAGAGATAGACGGTTGCCTCTTTGTATTTGATTTTTATCTTATATTGATCTTATATGGTGCATTGTTTTACGGTTATACCTGGATTGTACAAACATAACTGCATGCATGCCATTCATATTTTAAAAAATATTTAAACTACTATTCTCACATTATTATTATTATTATCCTAATCGCTCAATTCATAGCCTCATAATGATAACTAGCAAAAACTAAGTAATGTATTAATGGTAATATTAACACTAAGTTGAATAATTATTGTACACCACATAATAAAATATAATTAATGTAAGCATGTCTTATATGTATATTATATATCTATTACTATGATAAATATTACAATATTATATCTAATGATTAATGCACAAATATGATACATTTTACAATCGTGATTGTATTACAACAATACAATTTTCAAATGCTAATAATATTACCATGCTAATTATTCATTGTTTATCACGAAATAATTGTTATCACAACTTAGAGTATGCAAATAATTAATATATACATTAAATTTTTTTAAACTTATTATATAGCATATTAAGTGTTAACTCTATTGTTATTCTAATTTCATATTGATTACAATATATAATGCACTAAATAATGTCTGTAATTTATTTGTACTTTAACAACATACCATTTGTACGTGTAATTATTAACTATTCATATGCTACTTTTTGCACAGGAAAACAACTATCATACCCATTACCAATTGGAAGTTAATATATTAATATTATGACAATCACAACAATCAATCTAGAAGTAATTATGAACATTGCAAAATTATATTCAGAAATAGACTTAAAGTCTTGGAGCCTCAGATGAGCCCAATCATATCGTGCTTGTGGAAGAGTGACCAACTTTAAGTTATCATATCTTTTCTTTAAGCCATTCCACAAAACAAGTAGATCTTTGACTGTGAGATATTCTATTTTCAACCCTTCATCAAGGTGATGGCGCAAGAAAATCAAGGCCTTAGCACAGTCTTAGGTAGATGCTTTAAAATTATCTTTAATGGCGTCTCCAAGACCCATTGCATCTAAATGGATTTCCGCATCCAACACCCATGTCATATAGTTCTTGCCCAA
Source organism: Nicotiana paniculata (assembly GCA_005239505.1). Lineage (NCBI taxonomy): Eukaryota > Viridiplantae > Streptophyta > Magnoliopsida > Solanales > Solanaceae > Nicotiana > Nicotiana paniculata. The sequence goes on along the minus strand of ML351652.1, from coordinate 48,944 downwards.
AATTTCAAGGGCAACAAACTTTCTTTTCATAATGTCAGTCATAATTAAAAAGAGGAGAAAATTTATACCTTAATCTTCTCAAAGATCTTCTTGAGACGGTAGAGTCTCGTGCTGATAACGTGTTATGAAACAAAAAATGAAAAAAAATAATATTGCAGAGAAAGAGAGAAAAGAAATTCTTGTTGAATTTTGGGATGATTTACAATGGGGTAAGACCCCTCTATTTATAGGGGAAAAATAAATTATCCACAAAGTAAAAATATTTAAAAAATAGACATTTACTCTAAATAAAATTCTATTGTCACGACCCAAAATCCATTAAGGTCGTGATGGCGCCGGATACCACTGTCTGTAACGACTCGGTCGGTCGTCCCGCAGAAATTGTATTATTATTACTGTTATTGACTTGTCATAGGTTGGTTATACTGTTATCGATGTGTTAGAGTTGGTAGGCTTGAAATCGGAATAGTTGTAGTGAGAGTTTAGTCGCTTAGTCTTTAAAAATAGCCTTGAAGTTGGAAAAGTCAACTGCAAGTTGATTTATTGGTAAACGACCTCGGAATGCGAATTTTATGGCTCGGATAGCTTCGTTAGGTGATTTGGGACTTAGGAGTGTGTTCAGAATATTTTGGTGAGGAACGATGTAGAATTAGGCTTGAATTGGCAAAAGTTGGTTTTTGGTGATTTCTGGTCAGCAATGGAAAATAGGCTATCAGGGTCGGAATGGCATTCAGGAATTTGGAACAGGTTCGTAATGTCATTTTTGATATGTCTGCAAAATTTCAGGTCAATCGGAATAGTTTTGGATATTTTCGACATCGTTGGAGGATTTTAGAAATTTCAAAGTCCTTAGGTTTGAATTTGATGCGATTTTGGTGTTTTGATGTTATTTTTAGTGTTTCGGGAGTGCAACTAAGTTTGAATGATCATATATGAGGTGTTGGTATGTTTGGTTGGGGTTCCGAGGGGCTCGAGATGGTTTTGAGTGGTTAACGAGGAGTTTGGAGTGCTTGTGTTGCTGCTGAAGTTGCTGGTGTAACCGCACCTGCGGATGGGTCATTGCAGGTGCGGGCCCGCATGAGTGAGCAAAGCTCCGCAGATGTGGAATTTGAGAGGCCCAGTAGAGGATCGCAGGTGCAGGAGAAGGATCGCACCTGCGAAGTCGCAGGTGCGGAATGTGCGTCGCAGGTGCGGAGTTAGGCCGTATAATGAAAAGTCGCAGGTGCGGTCCTGCAGGTGCGAGACATGGGCCGCAGGTGCGGAACCCCTAGACAGAAAGTATAAATTAAAACCCTCCGCGACCATTAGACCTTTTAACACCATCTTTGAACGTGAAGAAGCTCTTGAGGCGATTTTGAATAGGGAAAATCAGTATTCTTCATTGAGGTAAGGTTTTTGGACTTATAACTCAATTATATGTGATTGGAGACCTTATATCAGTGTTTAATTATGAAAATCAATAGGAAAAAATGTGGGGTTAGGGCTTGAGATTTTGAGACTTTTAGGGGTCGATTTTAGGGGTCAAACGAACTCCGATTTTAGCGTTCTTGATATGTACGGACTCATGAGATGACGAAGAACATTTTGGTATAAAATTTATCGGGTTCCGAGACGCGATCCCGGGGGGTTAGGTTTTGACTAATTTCGGGTTTTGAGCTAAATTTGGTACNTTTCCAAACTTGGTTCTGAGGGTTCGAAACCCCGAGCTAAATGATTTATGACTATTGTTGAGGTGACGCACATGCCAAGTGACGGGCGTGCGGGTGTGCACCGAGTATTTGTGTCCTGGATTATCCCATGGAACTGCTTAGTGATTATTCCCTGATGATATCTGTGCTTCTGTTAATGTGGTAATTGTGAACCTGTTAGAAATCATGTTAAGTATAAATACTAGGCTTCACGCCAAAAATTCTGAGACCCGAGTAGTCGTATATTACTGTCTCATTTTGTGATTGTTTGATTCCATATACTCAGTCCTGTTATAGCATACCATTTCNTATTGTTAATTATATGCATACTTATCATTGTTTCGGGCTGATGGAGGCATCTGTGATCCATGTGAGTGAGACTGAAGAGTAATGACTGAGTGAGGCCGAGAGCCTATTATTGAGACAGTTATGAGATCATACTTCACACCGGAGCGATATTAAATCATGCCTTCATTGCCTTGATATGGCGCTTGGTCCACTAGGGCCCCTCAGGAGTCTTTACACCCCCAGTGAGCGCATTGATGATGAGGGATGGATCTTCCCTGGGCATGGATCTTGTCCGAAGCTGATGTTATGTGAGGGATGGATCTTCCCTGGATATGGATATTGTCCGAGTGTTGCATTCTGGAGATGGTCTTCTCCGTGGGGGCTCGACTAGCCTTTTTCCTCAGTACGGAGTGACTACGGTCACTAGTGTTTATGCATATTATGGGATGGAACTTCCCTGGGCCTGAGAGCTATATATAGTACTGAGTGGACTTTTGTGGGAGAGTTTTGAGCATTATGTGCTTTTTCACACTGTGACATGTTGGCATGTAGAACATATGGAGGTATATCTAGTATATTCTGTTGTTATTTTTTGATAAACTGTGAACATGCCTAAATTTTTTACGCTGATGATTTAATTATTGAGGTTTAGTCCATCACTACCTTTCAGCCCATAGTTTGGGTTCGTTACTTCTGAGTTGGTGTACTCACGTTACCCCTGCACCTTGTGTGCAGATCTAGGTACACCGGGACCCAATAGTGGATATTGAGCAGCTGTCAGAGTTTTCATTGGGGTTGTCGAGGTAGCAGCTGGCGATCGCGACCTCATCTTCTCTTCCTTATTCCACCTGTTGCACTTATTTTGAGACTATGTTGTCTATTTCTTCATTCTTTATTTTTATATATATAGCAGCTCATGACTGAGTGACACCGGATCCGGGGTTGGAGGTTTAAATTTAGTTTTCAAACATTGTTTGTAAACTTCAGATTCTTAGTATTATCAATAAATTCATTTAAAATTGTATTTCTACGAGAAATTGAATTTAGCTTAGTTAAAAAGAGCGGCTTGTCTGGTTCCACGACAGGCGCCATCACGACTCCAAAATTGGGTCATGACAAGATGGTATCGGAGCGCTAGGTTAAATAGGTCTCACTAGTCATGAGTAGGTTTAGTAGAGTCTTGCGGATCGGTACAGAGACGTCTGTACTTATCTTCGAGAGGCTACAGAACCCTTAGGAAGAATCCCACATTATTGAATTCTGTCGTGCGACCCTGTTGAATTATGGAACTAAACTTCTGTTGTTTTCATTTTCTCACAGATGGTGAGGACTCGTGCTACCAATCGTGGTGATCAGACACCAGCAGGACCAGCTGGAGGTCGAGGCCGTGGCAGAGGTAGGGGTGCAGCTCGCTTAGCAGCCGGGGTAGCACCTTTGGACCCTCCCATTGCTCATGATCAGGTCCCCGCAGTTGAGGTCCCAGTGGGAGAGGATCAGGCACCATCAGTGCCCATTGTGATTCCGGGTCTTCAGGAGACCCTAGCCCAGATTTTGACGGTGTGCACTAGCCTGGCACAGGCCGTCGCCGTGTCTACTACTGCTGCTACTTCTCAGGCCGGGGGAGGAACTCAGACTTCAGCTGCCCGGACACCTGAGCAGGTTACTTAGGGGCTTTAGAAACCTGGGACAGTTCCAGTCCAGCCGGTTGCCCCAGCCCAAGATTTTGTTGTCCCAGCTTTGGCATATGAAGAGCAACATAGGTTAGAGAGGTTTAGTAGACTCCAGCCTCCGATTTTTAGTGGTACTGAGGGCGAGGATGCCCAGGGATTTTTGGACAAGTGTTAGAGGATCCTTTGCACAACAGGGATACTGGAGGCTAGTGGGGTCCCATTTACTACCTTCCAGTTCGCAGGAGCTACACTCGCTTGGTGGGAGGCCTATGAGAGGCGTAGACCTGCTGATGCAGCAACCCTTACCTGGCGTCAGTTCTCCATTCTGCTCCTGGAAATATATATATCGCAGTCCCGCAGGGAGGAGCTGCGTAGGGAGTTCGAGCAGTTGTGCCAGGAGGACATGACCGTGACACAGTATGAGATGAGATTCTTCGAGTTGACCCGTCATGCTATTTGGCTAGTTCCCACAGATAGGGAGAGAATCAGGAGGTTCATTTATGGCCTCACTCATTAGCTTCGGATTTTTCTGACTAGGGAGACAGTATCTAGCGCTTCTTTCGAGGAGGTGGTTGACATTGCCAGGAAGATTGAGTCGATTCGCCGCTAAGAGAGGATCGAGAGGGAGGCTAAGAGGTCTCGAGTATCTGGGAGTTTTGGTGGGGTTACTTTAGGGGGGCAGCCTCAGCCTGGCAGAGGCCGTCCATTCAGGCAGGCTCAACCAAGTCTCTCAGGTTATCGTGGTGGATCAGTTGGTCACAATCCTCATAGTTCGCATCAGGTGAAACCATCTTTCAGTGCCCTGCCAGCTCAGAGTTCATCTTGGGCACCATCGGTTCAGAGTTCATCTATGCCTGGTTATTCCAGTGGTTATCCTGGTGCTAGGGGTTCCCTCCAGTCCCCAGTGCCATTCTCCGAGAGAGGTTGCTTTGAGTGTGGAGAGGTGGGCCATATTAAGAGGTTTTGTCCTCATCTTGCGAGAGGTACTTATCAGCAGAAGAGTCAGCCCGCGATTTCAGACTCAGTAGATGCACCTCCCGCCCAGATAGCTAGAGGTGGGGGTTAGGCAGGTAGGGGTCGCCCAAGAGGGGAGGTCGATCCGGTGGTGATCAGGCCCGATTTTATGCATTTTCAGCTAGAGCGGATGAGATGGCTTCTGATGCCGTGATCCTAGGTATTGTTTTAGTCTATCACGAGAAGATTAAGTTTTTAATTGATTCCGGTTCTTCATATTCACATGTTCATCATAATTTAGCCCATTCTCTGGATACGCCCCGTGAATCTTTGGTTACATCTGTTCATGTGCTCGCCCTTGTGGGTGATGTTGTTGTTACGCACCGCGTGTGTCAGTTGTGTGTGGTACCTATTGGGGGTCTGGAGACCCAGGTGGATGTGCCATTTCTGAGTATGGTCGATTTCGACGTAGTTTGATAGATAGATGATGATACTTTTAGGTGTGACTTGATGTGGATATTTTCCACCGAATCAGATTGTTTGACTTTATAGAGTTTGAACGTATGAGTGTTGTTCTTTCAGATTCATGTGATTTGGGTTCGGGTGTATACTCTGTGTGGAGGCGTGATTCTAATCTTGTGGATGAGTTCTGACAAGGAATTTGGGTTCTAAGGCATAGGAATTAGGTTGGATAAAGTGGTATTTGAATGTGTTGTATTATTAGATCGATGCGGGGTAGGGTGACGTGGGGTTACCCCCGGGTGTGTGCATGGTAAGGTTATTCGGCGGTTGATGGCTTTTGGAACAACCCTTGGTTTGTTTAAGAGGGGGAGAATGTAACGACCCGGTCGGTCGTCCCGTAGAAATTGCATTTTTATTACTGTTATTGACTTGTCATAGTTTGGTTATACTGTTATCGATGTGTTAGAGTTGGTAGGCTTGAAATCAGAATGGTTGTAGTGAGAGTTTAGTCGCTTAGTCTTTAAAAATAGCCTTGAACTTGGAAAAGTCAACTGAGAGTTGACTTATTGGTAAATGATCTCGGAATGCATATTTTATGGCTCGGATAGTTTCGTTAGGTGATTTGGGACTTAGGAGTGTGTTCAGGATATTTTGGTGAGGACCAGTGTAGAATTAGGCTTGAATTGGCGAAAGTTGGTTTTTGGTGATTTCCGCTCGATAATGGAAAATAAGATATCAGGGTCGGAAAGGAATTCCAGAAGTTGGAACAGGTTCGTAATGTCATTTTTGATATGTCTGCAAAATTTCAGGTCAATCGAAGTTGTTTTGGATAGTTTCGACATCGTTGGAGGATTTTAGAAATTTCAAAGTCCTTAGGATTGAATTTGATGTGATTTTGGTGTTTTGATATTATTTTTAGTGTTTCGGGAGTGCAACTAAGTTTGAATGATCATATATGAGGTGTTGGTATGTTTGGTTGGGGTCCCGAGGGGCTCGAGATGGTTTTGAGTGGTTAACAGGGAGTTTGGAGTGCTTGTGTTGCTGCTGAAATTGCTAGTGCTGGTGTAACCGCACCTGCGGATGGGTCATCGCAGGTGTGGGACCGCAGAAGCGAGCAAAGCTCCGCAGATGCGGAATTTGGGAGGCCCAGTAGAGGATCGCAGGTGTGGGAGGAGGATCGCACCTGCGAAGTCGCAGGTGCGGAATGTGAGTCGCAGGTGCGAGACATGGGCCGCAGGTGAGGAACCCTGGGCAGAATGTATAAATTAAAACCCTCCGCGACCATTAGACCTTTTAACACCATCTTTGAACGGGAAGAAGCTCTTGAGGCGATTTTAAAGAGGGAAAATCAGTGTTCTTCATTGAGGTAAGGTTTTTGGATTTAATAACTCAATTATATGTGATCGGAGACCTTATATCAGTGTTTAATTATGAAAATCAGTAGGAAAAAAGTGGGGTTAGGGCTTGAGATTTTGAGACCTTTAGGGGTCGGTTTGAAGGGTCAAACGAACTCCGATTTTAGCGTTCTTGATATATACGGACTCGTGAGATGATGAAGAACATTTTGGTATAAAATTTAATGGGTTCCGAGACACGGGCCCGGGGGTTCGGGTTTTGACTAATTTCGGGGTTTGAGATAAATTTGGTACCTTTCAATTGGAATTCATTCCTTAAGTATAATTTGATGATAAAAATCTGAACTTGGTAGATTTGGAGCACTGAGAGGCCGAATTTAGTGGCAAAGGCACTACGGAATAGTATTTTAGTCGGTTTTAAGGTAAGTAATGTTTCCAAACTTGGTTATGAGGGTTCGAAACCCTGAGCTAAATAATTTATGACTATTGTTGAGGTGACGCACATGCCAAGTGACGGGCGTGCGGGCGTGCATCAACAATAGGCTCTCGGCCTCACTCAGTCATTACTCTTCAGTTTAAATCACATGATACCTCCATCAGCCCGACACAATTATGAGATCGGACTGCACACCGCAGCGATATTAAATCATGCCTTCGTTGGCTTGATATGGCGCTTGGGCCACTAGGGCCCCTCCGGAGTCTTTACACCCCCAGTGAGCGCATTGATGATGAGGGATGGATCTTCCCTGGATATGGATATTGTCCGAGTGTTGCATTCTGGAGATGGTCTTCTCCGTGGGGGCTCGACTGGCCTTTTTCCTCAGTACGGAGTGACTACGGTCGCCGGTGTTTATGCATATTATGGGATTGAACTTCCCTGGGCCTGAGAGCTATATATAGTACTGAGTGGACTTCTGTGGGAGAGTTGTGAGCACTATGTGCATTTTCACACTGTGACATGTTGGCATGTAGAACATATGGAGGTATATCTAGTATATTTTGTTGTTATTTTCTGATAAACTGTGAACATGCCTAAATTTTGTACGTTGATGATTTAATTATTGAGGTTTAGTCCGTCACTACCTCTCAGCTCATAGTTTGGGTTCGTTACTTCTGAGTTGGTGTGCTCATGTTACCCCCTGCACCTTGTGTGCAGATCCAGGTACACCGGGACCCGATAGTGGATATTGAGCAGTTGTTAGAGTTTTCATTGGGGTTGTCGAGGTAGCAGTTGGCGATCGCGACCTGGTCTTCTCTTCCTTATTCCACCTGTTGCACTTATTTTGAGACTATGTTGTCTATTTCCTCATTCTTATTTATATATATATAGCAGCTCATGACTGAGTGACACCGGATCCGGGGTTGGAGGTTTAAATTTAGTTTTAAACATTGTTTTTAAACTTCAGATTCTTAGTATTATCAATAAATTCGTTTAAAAATGTATTTCTATGAGAAATTGAATTTAGCTTAGTTAAAAAGAGCGGCTTGCCTAGTTCCACGACATGCGCCATCACGACCCGAAATTGGGTCGTGATACTGTCGGGCAAGCCAATCATTTAAATAGTTAATAAAATCTTTATTTTAAAATTCTTGAAGTCATTCCTTTTTCATTTTCTTAAATAATAATTAGCAAACTTCCAGTGAGTAATCAATAATATCTTAGGCAAATTTAAATAGTGAATAGATCCCATAATTATCCCAGAACCCGGTGTCACGAGTGCATGAGCAAATTTCTAAGAATTATACATATACTACAATACTTGCCCGGAGTACAACTGGACAAGGAATCTAAAACAAAATACAATACATCGAAGTGAGACTCTATCGGCTGCGGGTCATCTCCAAATAGTGCAACTCGTCTAAGTCTCCAAGTCAGCCGCATCACTGCGTCAAGCAGGACCACTATCTGTGAATATACCTGTGCAATAGTGTAGCATGAGTACGAAAACAATGTGTACTCAGTAAGTATCCCGCCTAAACTCGAAGAGGTAGTGCCGAGAAGTCGAATTTGACACTTGCTAGAGGTCAATTTAATGAAATCAAGAGTGACACTAAGCATGGATATCATAGGCAATCTAACAAGTAGCGACAGGAAGTAGCAACTTCTTTCACATTTAATATTCTTAAATCCTCGTCATTTCAGTTGACAATTTATAATCTCCAGGCCACTAATCATGTAAAAATCACAGCAACTACGCAGTTAATATCATGCGTAAGCAATGCCGAGGGTCGACGACGTGAACCAACAATAATAAACTGTGCACTACCGAAGGGTCGAACGACTCAAACCATAGATGCCTCTATTACCCCGCTCGAAAATCGATCATGCGACGCAGTCATATATAAATAATAGAGTTACCCTGCTCGCGAACCATACATGCGACTCAGGTACTCATAAAACAGATATTCACAAAATAAATTCACATTTATCAGGAAAACAATTACTCAAGGAAGTGATAAAATTCTCTTTTAATGGACACGAAGATGGTATTTAAATCTTTTCTGGAAATTCATTTGCCAAGTTCGATAAGGTTTTTAAATATTACATATTTATCAGTAAGGTTACAAGTACGGCAAATAAAATATGCTTTATCAGGAAAAAAATTATCTCAGGAGAAATCAATTCTCTTTCTAGATGATTAAGGAAGATAAACTTCAACCTTCTTAGGTATTCAATTACTAATTCGATAATATTAATAGTCTAATTTCATTAGAAAAATTACAAGTACAACAAGTAAAGCATGCTAGTGGGTCCTAGACTACCTAGGCACAGACATGCTAGTAGCTACGCACGGACTCCCGTCACCTTGTGCATATGTATCCCCCACAAATAGTAGCACATGTTCGATTAGTTCACCTACGGGGACAATTCCTCCTCACAAGGTTAGAAAGGAGACTTACCTCGCTCCGAAGATTCATAACCGGCCTCCAAGCCCTTTCGACGACTCAAATTGATGCACAACGCCCCAAAACTATCCAAATAACGGGCAAACAAATGAAAATATACTCTAATACGTATAACAATTCAATTCATATGAATTCCTAACGCCGATTAGAAATTTGAAAATTTTCCCTCAGGCCCACGTGCCCGGATTCCTAAATTTTTCGAAGATAAATATTACCCATGACTTTACTAACTCCAATATATAATTTGCTCTAATTTTCATGCTCAAATTCGTGGGCAAAATCCAAGAATGCAAATTCTAGGTTTTTCTTCAAAATTCCCAACCTTTCCACAAATTTTCATGTTCAAATCCATGTATAAACCTTGTATTTAACTTGGAATGAGTAGAAAAAACTTACCTTGACATAGATGACGAAATTCCCCACTTGAAGCTCTCCAAAAATTGCCCAAACAAGAGAAAAATGAGAAGAAATGGACAAAATCTGTTTATTAAAACACTTCACTGCCTCCACCCGGAATCCACCCTCGGCCCTCGGGACCCCGTCCAATTACACCAACCTATTCCAAAATATAATGCGGATATGCCCGAGGTCTCAAATCACATCAAATAACATTGAAACAATGGATCACATCACAATTAAATCTTTATGAATTTTGAAATTTCCAACGTCTACATTCGATGCCGAAACCTATCAAATCATGTCCGATTGACCCCAAATTTTGCACAGAAGTCACATTCAACATTGCGGACCTGCTCCAACTTTCAGAATCACATTCTGACCCTTATATCAAAATTTCTTCTTCCGGTCGGATTTTCTCAAAACCTTCGAATTTCTATCTTTAGCCAAATGACTTCAAAATAACCTACGGACCTCCGAATTCACTTTCGATCGCGCTCCCAACTCCAAAATCACTATACAAAGCTATTCCCAAACTCGGAATCCCAAACCATCAATATCACCGAAGTTCACTTCAACCCAGACTTATGAAATTTCTTCTAAAATGCTGACTTCTACAATATGCGCCGAAACGCTCCCGGTTCGTCCAAAACACGTTCCGAACATACGCCCAAGTCCGAAATCATCATACGAACCTGCTGGAACCTTCAAATCTTGATTCTGAGGTCATTTACTCAAAATTCCAATATTAGTCAATTCTTCCGACTTAAGGTTTCCGAAATGAGAATTTTCTTTCCAAATTGACTCCGGAATTCCCGAAATTCAACTCCGACCATGCCTACGAGTCATAATACCTAAAACGAAGCTGCTCATGGCTTCAAACTGCCAAACAACGAGCTAGAGCTTAAAACGACCGGTCGGGTCGTTACATTCTCTCCCACCTAAACATACGTTCGTCCTCGAACGTGCTAAGAACTGCTCTAGGGTTATCTGAAATCACTGTTTAACACCTCGTGCACCTGCCCGTGCTACCCCAACCCAGTTGGGTACACTTGCTCGAACAATTCTGAAGATATCCTATTTTATTTAGGCAAATGGGCCTTATAACCAGGTTTTCAGCATCCGAAATCCTCTGCCAAGCCTGTTTCCAATATATGAACGCCGTATCAACTACCACACGATATACCAGAACATGACTGCATACCTCTGGTGAATTAGCACCATGCACTGCATAATTCATCATCTAACCACAATGACATTCCCTGAACCTTAATAGCTAAAATTTCACGAATCTGATGCTCCTGATGTACCTCAGGACACATATATATAAGTCCTGCTATAACGCTTACGATACCACCACAACAGAGGAGATGTATAGAAATTCACAACCAACTGCAAATTCAACAAATCATTGAATCTATCCTCCTGACTAGAATTATCACCTCATTATGAACCAAATGTTGGTATTTGTTCTTCAATATAAACTTCACGTAACCTTATCGCCCCGATCCCTGATCCGATAGTCTCGCCTCACACCAGTATGAACTGCTCAGGCAACAAATCACCCTAGACTTGACCAACAGTCTCACATGATGCCACAATGTGCCTATAGGCCACAACTCGAACGCGATACATAAAGAAAAAAAATTATGAAAGGAACTACTCAACTCACGCAATTAATATGAACCTTCCTCCGAAAAGTAGGAAACAAAACACAAGAAAATAGATATAGGGAACCTTACTCAACATCACCACTGTTGCGGCGTGCAACCCGATCCAAATAACATACCCGTGGAGGCGTGCCAGCCGATTCACACATAAAATTTACATAAGGAGATACACACCGATCTAAATTGCTCATTACCACAAAATATCGAATACTAGTCACAAGCACGCTAAGTGCGCAATACCATCCTGGGGAGACTGATAGAGCCATACGCTACAAAACTCAAGCACAACTGAGGTGCGATATATAATCTGAATCTCAAGAGCTATCCTGCTCACATTACATCATCACTTCACGGGAACTTAACACATAGGAAAATATCAAGCCGTTTCCCAACTCATACGGCACAACAGAATATTACATGAGATGAACAAAGACGGAGCAACATCTGCTGTTCTAATACCTTTCCACGAAAAGCGCTATACCGAAATGAACACGCCTGACTCATATAGAGCCCATAATCATATTTTAATCCATTCACAACCCTCAAGCCGATTCTGCTCACACTGCACTAGACTGATAGACTTACCTGGGTCCATATTAACCCACTTCCTCTTATAATACGCAAGAACAACCATCATAGCTGGGGCAAACACCCCGCAATCCACAACCAAATGAAACGACCGCCATCCAGGCATAATTCTCAAATAAGCAATATTACACTTCTTATACTTGGTCCGAATCTTCGATCTGTTAAGTGACTACGTGTCACACTTCTACAAATTTCCCGTGGAATACGCTTCCACGATCTCATACACTAGATGACAAGTCTGCACATCCACCATTGTCCAAACTAACGCTGTAAAGCAAATCAAGAACCCATAACTAGGATGCAAATCCTCTCTCACGAAACACCGCTCCCAGGTGACGCTGAAAATATTTCCAGCTTACTCTAAACATTCAAATCCCTTTTTCTTGTTCATCCAAGCTCATGGCATCCTTGTCAACACCGAACCGCAATCTCGATCCTTACTTCTAGTTACATACTGCTTACCGCACCTAACATGCCAATACGAGATAGTGCAAGAATTCTATCATAACTTCTGAACCACTAATAGGGTGAACACTTCATCATGTAGAAACCTTTTACCTACCTCAATTCAAGAGAACCACCACAACACACAAGTGAATTCCCACAATCACAATACATAAAAATCCTTAAGTAGTAGTCTATACCACCATAATCCTTCCGGGATCCGCCCACCCATGACATGCCATAGTGCTTGAATGCTCCCAAATAACATCTATCATGGCGACCGACAAGCCTCGCACATACCGTCACAAATCACATGCATAACTTAATCATGCTGAAGGAACTGATCACTGCCGTACATGTTCCATTTCAACCATGGCTAACCAATCTATTTTCTTCCAATTTATCCTTTACTTGACTTAGAAGTAACAATAGCCTCATCCAAAAATATTGTGAACCCAAGTCCACTCTCCTCTCGAATGACTTTACATCAGGAGATCACGCTGTCTCAAATCCCGCGGGTCATCACATACCCTCCAATGCTACGTTGCAAGCTGAGTAACATGGAACACTCCGAGCCTCCTATCACGGACTGCTGCAAAAAGCCAAATTCTTAACCATGCTGCGGGCTTGAAATCCTTAAACACCGCATTCTTAACCTTTTGAATTCATTGGAACCATTACTGAGAGCCATCCACTCTGGCTTGGTCCCGAATATAATTAAATCTACGACTTCATTGGCACCTGAATACCCATCTTGATAAAGCACCCGACTGAAACCCTTCCCTTTTAAATTACCTCTATACTAAGCATAAATCCTGAATCTTTCCAAAGCCTAAACCTGATTCAATAAGGCCGACCCTTGCACACCTTTATCAAATACCGTGATCAATTACTATTATACTCCTTTCCCCTTAGATTCAATAACTTGACAATACAGTGATAATCCGCAACCCCATGAGAATATAATCCTACAACCCAATCGCAGGCGGTGGGACTCTCCCACTTATCCTGAAGCTACTCCTTGCACCACTCTGGACCCCACCAAAATTCTTTCTTCATTGTTGGCATGATCTTGCTCGACCAACCCATAAAATTCTTCTAGATTATCCTGTTAGCATTCCATGAATACTCGAATTCCCTCGCATCATTCACATATTCGGCCTCCTACCGAATAGCCACTGGAATTCCTCGCAGAAACTTGGCAACCACACGACCGCTAACCTGCTCACAAGAGATAACGCTCCTGCGGAAATTACCAACTGACACCTTCCAACGATGTTGTACTGCACAATCTCTACGACATCAGTACCCTATCCTACGCCTGTCCTCATTTACCAACTTTACCATTCCGTTCGCTCCTAATGGACATCTACTAAATGCGCGACAATATCTTCTAATTCGCAGCTAGGCTGCATCCTTCTTCATCCCGAACAACTCCTCTCTGTTGTATCCAACCTTCCGCCGAAATAGCCAATATTTTAATTTAAGTCTGTGGACCCAATCATCGTCCACTAAAATTCCCAAATCACTCTAAACTTCCCCTCAAACGGTGTATCTATCTTACCAAAGAACTCATATGCTATGCTGCCACTCTCCCACTTTAGTTAAACTCACTCCTGAAAGCAACTACCTAACTTCCTTTTCTTACACCTGGACTTTTAGAAATTTAACCATCATCTGACACTTCCCACGTGTCCTTCCTCATCCCTTGCTGCCCAGCCGTTGCCTTAGGCCAATAACTATCTTTGTAGCACTTAAACCAGCAGATCGCCACATCTTCAAACCTTTCCAAAGATCATCTTTCTTGAGTCGCCTTTATTAGGAATACTTATTTAATACTGAACCACCGCACACCACGACCTTTGACAGCCGCTTCTTCAATTCTACTTCACCATACTCTGATCCAATGCAACCAAAGAAACCATAGCACCGACGAACTTAACACATTCTATTCGATAAAAAACGGCGATACCACATCACGGATGAAAATTCCACCTCGCTTGAAAATACCAAGTCTTATTATTCTTTCAACCCAAATTTGAACATTCATAGTTCAATTGCCTTTCCTCCGCCGGAACTAAAATACTGAAATCTCAAAATCACGCTCTGAGAAGACCTTCTTTCAAGTCATTCATTGCCCCGACATATGGGCAAGAATCCTACCATCATACCAACACCGTGCGATAACCAATAATAAGCATCATAACAACCAGAGCATAGCCTCAAATCTCTCAGAAACACAATTACTGAGCTGAAACAACATAATATCCTTCCGCAGAGCAACGACAATGGCCCCAACCAACTACGCGTGGAAAACATCACGCACCATATCCGTAGCACAATTACGATTCCTTAAATTTTTGATTTATAGCAAGCGCTTCGTGACGTGTAAGATTGAGTAAGAAGAAACGTAGGCATAAGCCTTAAAGGAAATCAAATCGCGCGATGAGGAATCAAGAAGGGAACTACTCCTAACAGCCTTGTAGCCTCTCGAAGATAAGTACAGACGTCTCTGTACAGATCCGCAAGACTCTACTAGACTTTCTCATGACTCGTGAAACCTAAGGTAACCTAGTGCTCTAATACCACGTTGTCACAACCCAAAATCCATTAAGGTCGTGATGGCGCCGGACACCACTGTCGGGCAAGCAATCATTTAAATAGTTAATAAAATCTTTATATTAAAATTCTTGAAGTCATTCCTTTTTCATTTTCTTAAATAATAATTAGCTAACTTTCACTGAGTAATCAATAATATCTTGTGAAAATTTAAATAGTGAATAGATCCCATAATTATCCCAGAACCCGGTGTCACGAGTGCATGAGCAAACTTCTAAGAATTATACATATACTACAATACTTTCCCGGAGTACAAACTGGACAAGGAATCTAAAATAAAATACAATACATCGGAGGGAGACCTATCAGCTGCGGGTCGTCTCCGGATGGTGCAGCTCATCTAAGTCTCCAAGTCAGCCGCATCACTACGTCAAGCAGGGCCACTATCTGTGAATGTACCTTTACAATAAAAATGCACAGCAAGTGTAGCATGAGTACAAAAACAACGTATACTCAGTAAGTATCCCGCCTAACCTCGAAGAGGTAGTGACGAGAGGTCGAATTTGACACTTGCTAGAGGTCAATTTAATGAAATCAAGGGTGACACTAAGCATGGATATCATAGGCAATTTAACAAGTAGCGACAGGAAGTAGCAACTTCTTTCACATTTAATATTCTTAAATCCTCATCATTTCAGTTGACAATTTATAATTTCTAGGCCAGTAATCAGGTAAAAATCACAGCAAGTACGCAGTAAATATCATGCGCAAGAAATGCCGAGGGTCAAATGATGCGAACCAACAATAATAAAATGTGCACTGCCGAAGAGTCGAACGGATCGAACCATAGATACATCTATTACCCCGCTCGTGAATCGATCATGCGACGCGGTCATATATAAATAATAGAGTTACCCTACTCGCAAATCATACATGCGACTCAGGTACTCATAAATATAGATATTCACACAATAAATTCACATTTTATCAGGAAAACAGTTACTCAAGGAAGTGATAAACTTCTCTTTTAATGGACACGAAAATGGTATTTAAATCTTTTCTGGAAATTCATTTGCCAAGTTCGATAAGGTTTTTAAATATTATAAATTTATCAGTAAGGTTACAAGTACGACAAATAAAACATGCTTTATCAGGAAAACAATTATCCCAGGAGAAATCAATTCTCTTTCTAGATGATTAAGGAAAATAAACTTCAACCTTCTTAGGTATTCCGTTGCTAATTCGATAATATTAACAGTCTAATTTCATTAGCAAAATTACAAGTACAACAAGTAAAGCATGCTAGTGGGTCCTAGACTACCCAGACACATGCATGATAGTAGCTACGCACGGACTCCCACCACCTCGTGCGTGCGTAGCCCCCACAAATAGTAGCACATATTCGATTAGTTCACCTACGGGGACAATTCCCCCTCACAAGATTAGAAAGGAGACTTACCTCGCTCCGAAGATTCATAACCGGCCTCTAAGCCCTTCCGACGACTCAAATTGATGCACAACACCCCAGAACTATCCAAATAACGGGAAAACAAATGAAAATATACTCTACTATGTATAAAAATTCAATTCATATGAATTCCTAACCCCGATCGGAAAGTTGACAAAATTGCCCTCGGGCCCATGTGCCCGGATTCCTAAATTTTTCGAAGATAAAGATTACCCATGACTTTACTAACTCCAATATATAATTTACTCTAATTTTCATGCTCAAATTCGTGGGCAAAATCTAAGAATGCAAATTCTAGGTTTTCTTCAAAATTCCCAACTTTTCCACAAATTTTCATGTTCAAATCCATGTATAAACCTTGTATTTAACTTGGAATGA
This sequence comes from Nicotiana paniculata, assembly GCA_005239505.1. NCBI lineage: Eukaryota > Viridiplantae > Streptophyta > Magnoliopsida > Solanales > Solanaceae > Nicotiana > Nicotiana paniculata. The sequence goes on along the minus strand of ML351652.1, from coordinate 32,117 downwards.
GTAGAAACAAGTTACCTTGACATAGAAGATGAAAATCGCCACTTGAAGCTCTCTAAGAATCGACCAAACAAGAGAAAAATAAGAAGAAATGGCCAAAACCCGTTTATTAAAACACTTCACTGCCTCCAGTCCTTCCGCACCTGCGGTGACTACGCCCGCAGGTGCGCCCAAACTCTCACACCTGCGGCTTCCTCCTTCCCCAGCCGGCCCGCGCCTTCGCAGGTGCAAAAATAACCTCGCACCTGCGGCCCCCACCCAAGCCACCCTTTCCCGGTTCTGCGACACCATAGCCGCACCAGCGGTGCCGCACCTGCGGTCAAAACCTCGGAGGTATCACACCAGATTACAGCAGCCTCAGCTTTCTCTCAACTCCAAATTTGATCCGTTAACTACCCGGAATCCACCCGAGTCCCCCGGACGCTGTCCAATTACATCAACCTGTTCCAAAATATAATGCGGACCTGCCCGAGGCCTCAAATCACATCAAATAACATCGAAATAATAGATTGCATCACAATTCAATATTTATGAACTTTGAAATTTCCAATTTCTACATTCGATGCCGAAACCTATCAAATCATGTCCGATTGACCCCAAATTTTGCACACAAGTCACACTCAACATTACGGACATGCTCCAACTTTCAGAATCGCATTCCGACCCTGATATCAAAATTTGCTCTTCCGATCGGATTTTCTCAAAAACCTTCAAATTTCTATCTTTAGCCAAATGACTTCAAAATAACCTACGGACCTCCGAATTCATTTTCGATCGCGCTCCCAACTCCAGAATCACCATACGGAGCTATTCCCAGACTCGAAATGCCAAACGAGCATCAATATCACTGAAGTGCACTTCAACCCAGACTTATGAAATTTCTTCTAAAATGTTGACTTCTACAATATGCGTCGAAACGCTCCCGGGTCGTCCAAAACCCGTTTCGAACATAAGCCCAAGTCCGAAATCATCATACGAACCTGCTAGAACCTTAATCCCGATTCTGAGGTCATTTACTCAAAATTTCAATCTTAGTCAATTCTTCCAACTTAAGGCTTCCGAAATAAGAATTTTCTTTCCAAGTTGACTCCGAACTTCCCGAAATTCAACTCCGACCATGCCTACGAGTCATAATACCTGAAACGAAGCTGTTCATGGCCTCAAAATATCGAACGACGAGCTACAGCTCAAAACGACCAGTCGGGTCGTTACAATTTATAACATAATCGTTAATTTGCCTTCATTTTGTTCAAATAATACTCGAGAAAATACAAATAACTTCGATGTCCTATAAAGAAAGAAATGTAGCTATTAAATTCTAAGCTATGAACTTAACATTATTTATGCTATCAATATGAAAGAAACTTTCCTCTATATCATAATTTAATCTATTGTAATAGGTTGTACTTTTGTCTTATATTTTTCGGTTATTTATTTCCCTTATTATGAGAAATTACACTTATTCTTTTTAAGCGGAACGTATTAAAACTAATTCCTAAAACCCACGAGGGTGTAGTGCTCCATGTTAAGCTGTCAGAGAAGAATTTACTAATTATCTTTGGTAGTGGTTGATGCGTCATATGAAATGATAATATAGAGCGATTAACAAGATTTTAGGTGCTATATATATATATATATATATATATATACCTTTTAGGTAAAGGTGGAACTGATGATTAAAACTAATTCCTAAAGTAATTTGGAGGGAGGATATAACTAAGTGAGCAAATTCTAGAATCTTTTGGAAGAATAAGATTTGTAAAGATCGGATTGTTAAGATATGGTAGCATATTTAGAGGTATTCCAAATTAATAGTGAATATCAGTCTCTTTTTTTTTTTTTTGTGGGTTAAATTGGGTATTATAATAGAAGAAAATAAGCAGTTAAGGTAACAATATTACAAAACCAAGGGAGTATTTTCTATCTCCCGCAAAATGAAGGCTACTTCCTACTTCGGTAATATTACTACATTCCAAAATTTTCCTTAAAAATGTAGTGTTTTATGCGTATTTTCATGTTACTTCATTTACAAATATGGGAGGAACAATAAAAAATTTGAATAGTTTATACTTAGCACCTCCTGTAGCTAATATATATATATATATATATATATATATATGCGATAGATCGTGTACATCATGTTGTGCTTTTTCATTTATTAATTTTCTAACTTTCATATTAGTGTGAGAAGAGAGCTTGTGTTAACCGAAGTGTTACTCAGGCCCAGTCGTAACAAAGGAAAGCAACTCACCCACAAATTTTTAATTAAAGACTCGACCCAATTGTATCCTCAATTGTACTCTTTACTTTGTATTTTGTAATTCATGTCATCTGTAATTTCTTTATATACTTGTAAATATAAATACACACAATAGTGAAAAAAAATATCAGATTGGTCAGAATTCATTTGACCGACTCATCTCTCTCTCTCTCTCTCTCTTGTTCTTCAACCATTAGGGTTTCATTCTCGTTAATTCCTCCATAACTCACAATTGTTCCACATTAACATGGTATCAGAACGTCATTCTAGACTCTTCTCGTTGTAGGCTTTCTTCCGGTTATAGCCTTGCTGGAGATTTTACGTTGTTTTGGTTTCGATCGAAGACGGGAGTAGTCGAAAACAATATTCATCCTTTTTCATTTCAACGGAGAAATTTGGGGCTCTTTCAATGTCGATCATTGCTTGAGGTGTATGTCTTCCGAAGTTCCGATTTTCACGGAGGTATCATCAAATTTTGTGAATAACAACTTCTCTAGGGTTTGCAATTAAGCGGGACCTTACTTCTTCAGATTTTCAGAAGAAGGCTGGTATACTCTTTCCTATTGCATGTGTTGCATTTCTATTTGCTTATATTATTCTCAGCCCGATCTCTCTTATGTGTTACACATTTGTTTTGATTGGATTTGAAAATGGGCAGTATTGTGTATAACAATGATATGTCTTTAACTTCTGATGGCTTCACTCCCTTCTTCTTCGATCTATCTCACCCTTTCTATATTCATTCATCTAATAACCCTGGTAGGGTCTGGTTTTGTGCTTTGGAGAAGTAGTATGATTGCATCTCTCTTTGAAAATAATAAGTTAGGCCTTATAGATGGTAGAATCTCCTAGCCTACATCAAATTCCATTTATTATGCACACTGGAAGAAATGTAATGACATGGTCAAGGCATGAATAACAAATTCAGTATCTAGAGAGATTTCCACTAGTGTGATGTACCTTAAGACTGGCAAGGAAGCCTGGGAGGACATCAATGAAAGGTTTGGATAGTCAAATGGGACCAAATACATTCAACTTCAAAGGGAAATCCATTCCACTACTCAGGGGTCCTCTAATATAACTTCCTGTTTTACAGAAAATGAGAAGTCTCTAGGATGAGCTGCATTCTTCCTATGTAGGACCTGTGTTCTCTTGTGGAGCTTTGCTTAAGTTCATAGAATATCAACAATTGTTTCAATTCCTAAATGGCCCAAATGACTCCTACTTAATTGTGAAAAGTGCTATTATGATGATGAATCTCCTTCCACCCATAAGCAAAGGCCTATTCCCTTCTTCAACAAGATGAAAGTCAATAGGAAGCTCACTCTTTTGCTCCAAGATTTTCTGGTGATACAACTTCTTTATTGGTTTCTCCTGGTTCATCCAATGGGAACAAGACTGTCACAGCCCAATTTCGGAGTCATGATGGCGCCTAACGTGGAACCAGGCAACCCGCCCTTTTTAACTAAGCTAAATTCAATTTCCAGTAAAAATACGATTTCAAACGAATTTATTGATAATACTAAGAATATGAAGTTTACAAATAATATTTGAAAAACTAAATTTAAACCTCCAACCCCGGATCCGGTGTCACTGAGTCATGAGCTGCTATTTAAAAAAAGTAAAGAATGAAGAAATAGACAACATAGTCTCAAAATAAGTGCAACAGGTGGAATAAGGAAGAGAATACGAGGTCGCGATTGCCAGTTGCTACCTCGACAACTCCAATGAAAACTCCGTCCGCTGCTCAATATCCCCTGCCGGGTCCCGGTGTACCCGAATCTACACACGAGGTGCAGGGGGTAACGTGAGTACACCAACTCAGAAGTAACGATTCCAAACTATGGGCTGAGAATTAGTGAAGGAAAAAAACTCAAAATCTTTACAATAAACAATATACAAAATTTAGACATGCTACAGTTTATCAGGATGAGTAAATATGCCAAGCATGCTAGTATACTCTACATGCCATCATAAAATATATGTATGAAACCAGTGTGGATATGCACATAGTACTCACAGCTCTCCCACAAAAGTCCACTCAGTACTATATATGGCTCTCAGGACCAGGGAAGTTCCATCCCGTAATATGCATAAACACCGGTGACCGTAGTTACTCCGTACTGAGGAAAAAGGCCAATCCATCCCCATGGAGAAAGTCCATCTCCGGAATACAACTCTCAGACAAGATCCATGTCCAGGGACGATCCATCCCTCACACAACATTCACTTCGGACACGATCCATGCCCAGGGAAAATCCATCCCTCAATATCAATGCGCTCATTGGGGGTGTAAAGACTCCGGAAGGGCCCTAGTGGCCCAAGCGCCATATCAAGCAAACAAAGGCATGATTTAATATCGCTGCGACGTGCAGTCCGATCTCATAACTGTCTCAATAACAGGCTCTCGGCCTCACTCAGTCATTACTCTTCAGTCTCACTCACATAGATGACAAATGCCTCCATCAGCCCGAAACAATGATAAGTATGCATGCAATTAACAATATTGAGACTGAGATATGAAGTGATATGCCATAACAGGACTGAGTATATGACATCAGATAATCAAAAAATGAGACAGCAATATACGACCACTCGGGTCTCAGCATTTTCGGCGTGAAGCCTAGCATTTATACTTAACATGATTTCTAACATGTTCACAATTACCACATTAATAGAAGCACATATATCATCATGAAATAATCACTAAGTGGTGCCATGGGATAAGCCAGGCCACAATTACTCGGTGCACGCCCGCACACCCATCACTTGGCATGTGCGTCGCCTTAACAATAGTCATAAATCATTTAGCTCGGAGTTTCGAACCCTCAGAACCAAGTTTGGAAATGTTACTTACCTCAAAATCGGCTAAAATACTATTCCGCAGTGCCTTTGCCTCTAAATCCGGCCTCTGAGTGTTCCAAATCTACCAACTTCAGATTTTTTATCATCAATTATGCTTAAGGAATGAATTCCAATTGAAAAGTACCAAATTTAGCTCAAAACCCGAAATTAGTCAAAACCCGACCCCCGGGACCGCATCCCATAACTCAGAAATTTTTAAACAAAACTGTTCTTCATCATCTCACGAGTCCGTACATATAAAGAACACTAAAATCGGAGTTCGTTTGACCCCTCAAATCAATCCTTAAAAGTCTCATAATCTCAAGCCCTAAACCCACTTTTTCTACTGATTTTCGTCAATTTAACACTGATATTATATTCTATAATCATCCATAAATGAGTTTTAAGGTCCAAAACACTTACCTCTATGAAGAAAAATGATTTTCCTCTTCAAAAGTCGCCCCCAAAGCTCTCTGTCCGTACAAAAATTGTGTAAAAAGGGTTTAAGTCGCGGAGGGTTTATTTATATACTGCCTAGTGATTTACTCTCCGTGATCGCGGCTTTGCCTCAGGCGATTGCGATGCCTTGGTTCCTTACTCCATGCGATCGCACGCCATATCACGCGGTCGCGATGAACACTGACCTCCGCTCCCCCACGCGCCAGGTTAGCTCTACGCGATCGCGACCTAGCTCACGCGATCGCACTTCACCTTCTTCCAAACCTACGGGATCGTACCCCTATTCACGCGATCGTGATGCACAATTTTTCCTGGCCCTCAGAGTGTTCTACGTGATTGCAGCCCTTGCCATGCAATCGCGATGCACAGATCCCTGCTGCACAAAACCAGAAAACCAGCAATTTTCTAAGTCCAAAAATGCTCGTTAACCAACCGAAATCAATCCCGAGCCCCTCGGGACCCCAACCAAAGTTACCAACACATTATAATTGATTATTAAAACTTAGTTGCACTCTCAAAACACCAAAACTAACATCAAAACACCAAATTTACATCGGATTCAAGCCTAAGAACTTTGAAATTTCTAAAATCCTCCAACGATATCGAAATTATCCAAAACACCTCCGATTGATCTGAAATTTTGTAGACATATTCAAAATGACATTAAAAACCTGGTCCAAATTCCGTAATTCCATTCCGACCCTGATATCCTATTTTCCACTGCCGACCGGAAATCGCCAAAAACTAACTTTTGCCAATTCAAGCCTTATTCTACACTGGACATCACAAAATATTCAGAACACACTCCTAATTCCCAAATCACCTACCGAAGCTATCTGAGCCATAAAAATCCATATTCCGAGGTCGTTTCCCAATAAGTAAACTCTCAGTTGACTTTACCAACTTTAAGGCTATTTTTAAGGACTAAGCGACTAAACTCTCACTACAACCATTCCGATTTTAAGCCTACCAACTCTAACACATCAATAACAGTATAAAAAACCTATGACAAGTCACGAACAGTAATTATAATGCAGGTTCTACGTAATGATCGATGGGGTCGTTACAAAGACTTTCAGTTAGAAGGTGAATTTTGAATTTAGGAGGAATAACGCATATGTTTCCTGCAAGTATTGCAAGAAACCTGGACACACCGTGGATAAATTCTACATGATTAATGGATTTTCCCTAGACTTCAAGTTCACAAATATCAAGAAGTCTACTTTATGAGTCCAGACTAAAACCCTTTTTGCTTCTACTACACCTGTATGTGCAGCACTTGTTACACAATATTCTGAGCCATCTGCTCATGGATTCACTAAAGAACAGTACTAACACCTTCTGACCTTGTCTCAGGAGGATCATTTTTCCCCTGGATCTTCTCATGAAGGTTCCAATGTAGACAACTCTGCTTTTGCACATTTTACAGGTTTGTTTAGTAGCTATGCTGTAGGTTTTGTGGATTATCATGTGTGTGCTTCATCGCAATTTGCTGTAAATTCTTGGATATTATATACAGGTTCTACTAATCACTTGACTCCATATGAACACCTACTCTTTAATGTAAAACCATTAACCAAGTCATTCTTTGTCACTTTACCTAGTGGATATAAAGCAAAAGTTGTTTCTACTGGTTCTTTGCATCTCAGACATGATATAGCTTTGATTCATGTTCTTCTTGTTCCTTCCTTTCATTTCAATTTGTTTTCTGTGCATCAATTTATCTGGCAACTAGATTATTCAGCTTTAATTACCAAATCAATCTCTTCTTATAGAGCCCTTCTCTGAAGACGTCACTAGAAATTGGTAAGGCTCTAAGAAGCCTATACTACCTCTACCCAGATGCTGGCATTTTTCTTACTACATCTAATTTTATGTCTGACTCTACTTCATGTTCTTCTTTACCTATTTCTGTTTCTTTTGTTAAAGCTAGTCATATAACATATCATGTTGTAGATGTTGTTTCCTACAATCATCCATTTATCTCTAATAAAGTGGATTTTTTTGGCATAAAATATTGGGGCATATGCTTTTTCACAAAATAAAATGTATTATGTACTTGTCTGACAAAGTTTCATATAAACAAACCTTCTTCTGTCTCGTTTGTCCAATGGCTAGAAAACAAAAATTACCTTTTTCTGAACGTGTTATACATTCCACTGCCCCATTTCAAATAGTTCACATTGATATTTGGGGACCATATAACACTAAAACTTACAATGGGTTCAGATATTTCTCGTCTCTAGTTGATGATTATACAAGGTCCACTTGGATCCATCTCCTTTCTTGTAAAAGCAATGCAGTTTCCATCATTAAAGCTTTCATTGCTATGGCCAAAGTGCATTTTAAATCTTCTATCCAAAATTTTATATCAAACAATGATCTTGAACTTAGGAGTATGAGGGCATCCTTTTTTTCAATAGTGAAGGGATCTTACACCAAACTACCATTCCACAAACTCCCTAACATAATGCAGTTGTGAAGAGGAAACAAAAACGTCTTCTTGAGGTGTCCAGAGCTCTTGTTTTCTAATATAATATTCCTCCCAAATATTTGGGTGAATGTGTCCCCACTGCCACCTATCTAATCAATAGAAAGCCTTCAATTATTATTAAAAATTTGTCAGCCTATGAAAAATTACATGGGATTCCTCTATTCTATGATCACCTCAAGTCCTTTGGGTGTTTGTGCTTTTATACCTCTCCCAAGGTAGGCAGAGATAAATTCCAGTCTAGGGCCATACCTTCTATTTTTTTGGGGTTCCCTTGTGGAAAAAATGGTTACAAACTTCTCCATATTTCCAACCATTCCATTTTCTTCTCTAAGGATGTAGTTTTACATGAACATGAGTTCCCTTATAGGTTTGATTCTTATCTTGTTTTATCCCTTTCACCTCTGTCTGCTCCTATGGATTATATACCTCTTCCTGCCTCTTCTACTCCTGGCACTGATCCTTCCTCTTCTTCCATTCCTCCATCCAATCTAGTGTCTAGTCCTTCCACTTCCCCTTTCCTTTATCCTCTTCATCATTATCCTGCTTATCCTTCTACTCCTTTGTTCTTCTCCTCCTCCTTCTGTCCTTCCTTTTAGAAGATATTCTTGACCAATCCAACATCTCATTCACCTCAAGGATTACATCTTCTCTTTTGTTCTTTCTCCTGGATCTCTTTCCTCATCTTCCAAGGTATCCTCTGTTGCTTTACATATGCATGAACCTTAGTCCTATCAACATGCTGGTTTCAATCCTTCTTGGCAAAAGGTCATGCTAAAGAACTTTCAAACTCTTGAGGCCAATCATACATAGAATATTGTGCCCCTCCCCCTCACAAGAAAGTTATTCCTTGTAAGTGGGTTTATAAAATAAAGCAGAAGGCTGATGGATGCATTGAAAGATACAAAGCAAGATTGATTATCATATGTGACTCTCAGCATGAGGGAATCGACCTCACAGAAACATTTTCTCATGTTGTTAAGTTTACTACCATCAAATGTTTATTAACTCAGGTTGCTAAGAAAGGGTGGATTGTTTTCCAGCTTGATGTTAATAATGCCTTCCTCCATGATGATCTCCATGAGGAGTTCTATATGAAGGTTCCACCTGGTATTGACATCTATGGTTCCTCCTCCTCCTCTTCTTCTTCTCCTTTGATTGCAAACTCAAAAAGTCCCTTTATGGCCTTAGGAAAGCTTCCAGGCAGTGGTTTCAAAACTATTTGAAGGTCTACTTTCTAAAGGCTACATTTCAAGTCTCAATGGTTACTCTTTATTCACATATTCTTCCTCTAATTCTCTAGTTCTCTTAGATGTGTATGTTAATGATATCGTATTGGTTGATAATGATCACAATGAAATGAAATCTCTAAAATCTTATTTGAATGATACATTTTAGATAAAAAATTTGGGTTTAGTACATTATTTTTGGGGTTGGAGATCTCTCTTCATCCTCAAGGGTATGTCATGAGTCAACATAAGTACACTTCTGACCTTCTCTCTGAGTTCAATTGTCAGCACTTCTCTCCTGTGCTGACTCCTTTGGATCCTTCTATTAAGCTCACTATGGATATGTGAGAGCCTTTTCTGATCCAAGCTTGTATAGGAGGTTGGTTGGGAAGCTGGATTTCTTGCAACACACTAGACCTGGCATCTATTTTCAGTGCAACATTTAATTCAATTTTACAGAAGCCTCATGTTCATCATATGATGGCTTCTTTACATGTGTCGCGCCCCCCCCCCCTTTCCTCCCATTTCGGATCAGTCAGGGTATTCGACATTATTGGGACAACTCGTTTCCTTTTGGGAAAGAGATAAGGAATTGAAGAGTCGCCACCTAACGAGTTAAGCTGCGTTAGGGAACCTACTAAAGGTTATTTACAAACACAGATTAGATAACTAGATATAGGGTAAGGCCTTGAACTTACTTTAAGGGGAAGGTGTTAGGAACCCCTTGAAGTCCACAATTGTGGTTCCCGGCCCAAACAAACTTTGTGAACAGATAACATATAAGCAATAAGNTCCTAGGTTATTTATCTTATAGGATCACATCAGTACAATACCCGGTAATCACTCCTCAAAAAAAGGGCTACACATGGCATTAGCGCACCGGATATCATATCCATGTCTACCCTTCCCACCCCTTAGTGGTTATTAAGCGAGTTTATTTAACGACCTCTATGCGTGCTGTTACCCGTCTCTTCTTAATGGTCCTGGAGGAGATTAGGACCTCTACCTATAGGCACTTCTAGACAGACCCTTAAGGTTTAAAAGGAGAAAATACTAGGCGACATGCAAGAACAAATATGACTTTAGCAGATAAAAACAGGAAAGAAGAAATTAAGAGGCTCGGGTTTACCTCCACAAATATTGCATGTAAACATCACGTCTCAAACACAAACAAGGGTAGTATTATTAAGCAGGATCCTAAAACATGATGTCCAAGTGAATATCAAAACACAGAAGATATGAAGTTTGAATTTTATAAACCCAGAAGCAAGGGCCCTAATCAGTTTGCCTACTGATTTTAAGCCTGTTAACCATTAGGCAGTAAACACAAAAAGGAAATAATTTTCCAGTTTTAAAAAGGTTGGTTACCTAAGGCTTGCCTAGGCATGGGGGAATGCACAATAATTACCGGAATTATTAAAACAGTTTAGAAGTTGTTTTACCTAAAGCATGCTGTTCTAAGTGTTGCAAAGACACATGGGTTATTACCAGTTTTACTAACACATGATAATCATATGTGCGAAGGTCTTATGTCCCTTTTTCATGCATCAGTAGTTTAGATAGGTGTGAATTAGTGAGATCCTAAAACAGGGTATCTAGTATGAACATTATAAGATGCATAATGATTTATATGCAAAATTCCTAAAAAAAACATGATTTCTAGATGCACAGAAAGTTACAGCATGATTTCAGAATATGCAGTAGCAACAATTTTCATGTTAACGTTGTTATTTAGCCTAGAAGCAGGATTTCTAAATGATGAAAATAATGTCAAATGAGATGCTGAAGCAGTAAACCTAAACATGATATCTAATGCATGACAAGCTTAGAATGTATTGGTCCTAAACATGGATTCTAATACGCACATAGAAATGTAAGCCTGAGGCATGGTTTCTACCCCACTGATATTGACAATAGACATGGCTACCCTCCTCTTTTCACTGTCAATCCCCAATATTCGTTTACAAAAATTATACAAACCGATGTGAATGAATTACATAAGTAGATAAAGAAAAATAAGAAGTTACACTATAGGGATCCTGAAAACAGGCCCAGACTTCCAGAACCTCAAGTACCCAAATGTTTCATAAGTCTTTCTCATATCCGAGTGTGGCAGAGTTTCCTAAGGGCCTTAAGGGATCCCGGGCAGTGCTCACACCCATATTTCATAACCTTAATTGAGTAAGTGCAGTGTGGAAGGGCCAGCCCCAGTGCATCAGAGTTCAGAGGGATCTCAAAGGAATCCCAAGGCAGTCATACACTGGAGGGACAGAACCTAAGGACCTAAGAGTAGAGTGGGAGTGCTTGACATAGTTTTGAAAATGGTTTGGAAAGCAGTATTTGAAAGAAGGGATTCAGTTGCAGTAGTTTTATAAACACATGAGAGTTATTTACCAGTAAAACAATTTGATAAGAGTGGTGAAATCAAATGAACAACAGATCAAACACAGAGCCAAACAGGTTCAGCAATACTCAAATAACAACCCTTCACTCAGAGATAATTGGGGACTAGGGACACATAATACACATATAATAAACATAAGTTTCTTGCAATTAAGGGGTAGCCAATAGTATAAATAGTGAGACATGAATTCAGGAATGCTAATTAGAACATAGTCATAGAATCAGAAGTGCTTAGGGGGTTCATTGGATTGGGAGATGACATAGTATAGGATTTCATAGTAGCAGTTAGGACATAGAAGCACTAAACATGATTGAGCATAGCATCAGGGCAACTTAGGGTAACAAATCAATAAGGCATACCAGAACTAGGCTACTAGTACACAATCATCAAAACAGAATTGAGTCATATTAAATTAGATTACAGGTTTATAAGAACAAGCTAATCCTAAAGAGTTAAGACATAATTAGCATACTAGATGAAGCAATGATGAAAAGAGACCAATTACATGTTGAACAACAAAATAATAGATAGAAACAGATCAGGAACATGATAAAATAAAGCAGTAAAAGGAGCATTTTTGTTTTGGGACTTAAATTGAAAATCAGAACATACCAGTAAAGGGACAGTGAACACAAAGGTGAAGGGGCAGGAGAGCACGATAGTTAGCCTTGGCTTGCAGCCGGCTAACTCAGAATAATAATAACTAATACAGAAAGAGAGCAGAAAGCTTTGAGTGTAAGAGATAGAGTTTGAATTTATGTGTTCGTGTCTGTTTAGTGTCAATGAGAGAGAGCATATACAGTAGTTTGAAACTAGGAAGGATAAGGTAACAATCAAAGTCAGGCAGTGATTGGGGAGTCAGAATCAATCAACATAAGATCAATATAAGTACTCCCTTCAATTAAGGAGTTAACTTTGAACGGTAATAGACATGCAATAAATAAGGAAAGATACAATATGGCTGGAATATAACACAATAAGGAAATAATTTCAGCATAGTACCAGTATAGAATATATAATTGAGGCTAGGTTCAGAAGATTCTAATTAAGGAAATTACATAAGAATTAATTTGACAGCATAGTCGACCATAAAATAAGGCAAGAAATAAGCTAAGGTCGAAAAATCAGCACGGAAATCATCATAAGGGATTAGTAAAAGGTATCAATCACGGGGAATCAAGGGTTCAAATAGGAAATATTACTGATTAGGGGGAATCAACACAAATTGCACAGAATAAACACATGATAAGCAAGGCAGAAGGCAAGAATTAGAACCCTAATAGACATGGTAAAGTAAAGATCATATAGAATCAGGGATTCAAACTGGAATATAGCACTGATAAACACAAACCTTTGAGAGTAAGCGAGCTAAGCACATAATAGGCAGAAATAGGCTGAATCAGAAACCCTAGTAAGTTAAACAGGGTGAAAATCACAAAAATACTCAGATTAAACGAAGCAAATTCATGAGAACCAAACATGCAAACAATTTTGAAATAACGAACAGTAAAGATAAACTCAGAACCCAAAGATTAAACCAAGAAACTTAGGGTTTTCAACATAATAAAATCAGATGAAGGAAAAAATTTTAAAAAATCGTTTAAACACAGTGAAAATCACAGAATAACATTAAAGTCAGAAGAAGAATCATTTTTTTTGAAAAGGGGTTAAGAAACCCTAGTTTGAAGATGAAGAGATGCTTTAGGAAAATCAAAAAATCTTTAAGAAAACAGCAAAATAACTCGGAATATACCCAAATCTATTGCAGATATAAGATATACAATGTTAAAATTAGGGTTTCATAGAGAGAACCCAAAGAGAGAGGGAGAGAGTAGGCTTAGAAACCACAGGTTCTTGCCAGAGATGGGAGGATCTTACTCAGATGGTCATGGACGGCCTGAGAATGACATGAAAGCCATGAGAGGTGAGCACGTACCCTGGGGGGTGGGGTGAATAACCAACTGGTCCCTTGAGGACCTCAAGTATGCATGAATCGAGCCATAGAGAGAAGCCATAGAGGCTAGGGGGTAGGGAACCACCATTGTTACCGGCGAACCAGAGATTGGAGAGGGGATTAGGGTTTGATGCAGAGAGGATTTGAGAGAGCAGGGGAAGGGGATGAAAACAGATAAAAGATGAGGGAAATGAGATAAGTGAGGGTCTGGGAGGGGGTCATTTGGATTAATTAAGGAAAGGGTAAATCCGGACCGTTGATTTGAGTGATCAACGATCGGGATTGAAGTTGGGTATTGGGTTGGGTAGGATAAATGTATTGGGCCTGGTTGTTTGGGCCGTTTTAACTAGACTTGGGTCTAGTCTAATTAGGTTATAAATGAAATGGAAGTGGCTATCTGTTAAATACCCCATGTAAATTAATTAAAACAATTTATAAAAATAGCTGTTAATTATAAAAATAAATTTCATGCGTAGAAAATAATTAAGATGATTACTTAGTATTTAAAAATATAAATGATTAATTTCTGGATAAAAATAGTATAAAATCGTATGATTGGGCTGTAATTGCAAAGTCATTGCAATTATAGCCAAAATGTGCAAATTTGGCTAATTATGAAATAATTTGGTCTTAATAGGACCAAAATAATTAATGAAACCTAGAAATGCTTTTTGTAATTATTTTTAATGTAATTTTATAGTTATTTATTGGAAATAAAATGCTAGATAGATTAATACAAATATAGGGAAATTGTGAAAAATATCAATTACTATTGATACATGATTTTTAAGCTTATATGCAAATTTAAAATATTTTGAGGAAAAAATGAGTATCAACAGCTGCCCCTCTTTACCCAGAAAGGATGAAAGAGTTTATCGGGTAAAGTCATGATGGCCAATTTTGACCGAGCGAAACGGTTTGGAGAGATTTAGGCCGCATCCTGGATTCTAAGCTGCCTATATATCCCTGGTTTTACAGGAATCATGCTGTATGTAGTTTCGGATCCATCGGCGAAGTATACCGGCGAAGTCATCACAATAACGGACGCAATATCTAGGGCTAGATGAATGAACGGTTCTACGGGAGAGGTTAGGTTTGATATGGCTGGGAGAATTAGAGCGGGATTGCTCCTGCGAGGATAGCCGTCGCTTGCCGGGTTACCTGAAAATACAAGAAATACAGGCGTATACTATGCATATATTTAAACATGATGCAAGCTCCCGTTGGACTATGAATGTTGTCTTCGGACAGTTAGGGATGACGTCCTCAGACCATGATGTCCTGGGCCATGAATTGTTTGATGGAGGATTCGCAAGCCATGAAATGATGTTTTCGGTCCATGAAGATAGTGCCTCCTAACGATGAAACCTTTGAATAATGATGTGAAAAATTGAGAGAGATCCTCAGGCTATGACATGACGTTCTCGGGCCATGAAGATGGTGACTCCGAAATATGACGCCCTTGGATAGGTTGGCGATATTTCAGCTCATGATATAATATGATGCTTGACAAGACGGAGCTTAGTCTTGCGAGTTGAAGGGCGGAGCTTAGCCCGAAAGAGAAGTGAAGTAAAATGTGCTTGAGAGACAGAGCTTAGTCTCGATGAAAAGGTAAATTAGAGGCAGAGCTTAGCCTCATGCATATAGGAAGGCACCAGTTAGCCTTATGCTAATGGGAGGTAGAGCTTAACCTCGTGTAAAAATGGAGACAGAGCTTAGTCTCATGCAAATGAAGGCAGAGCTTAGCCTTATGCAGACGGAAGGCAGATGATTAGCCTTATGCAAATAAGAGGTAGATGATTAGCCTCATGCAGATAGGAAGGCAGTGGTTAGCCTTATGCAAATGGGAGGTAGAGCTTAACCTTGTGAAAAAATGGAGACAAAGATTAGTCTCATGCAAATGAAGGCAGGGCTTAGCCTTATGCAGACAGAAGGCAAATGATTAGCCTTAGGCAAATAGGAGGCAGATGATTAGCCTTATGAAAATAAGAGGTAGAGCTTAACCTTGTGCAAAAATATGGAGGCAGAGCTTAGTCTCATGCAAATGAAGGCAGAGCTTAGACTTATGCAGATGGAAGGCAAATGATTAGCCTTATGCAAATAGGAACAAACAAAAAATGCTAGTAGAATTTCTTAGCTGGTAATAGGTTGTGGTATTGCGATTGTTGCGAGAACTGTGACTATGGGGAATGTTCGCCCTTTTGTGCTGATAATGAACTTTGCATTTGCGACTGTGTTGAAGTTTGTGACTTTGAAACTTGTTTTTTTTTACTCCTGCATCCAAAGAAAAATCATGAGATCTGTAGGTGGGGAAGGTTGGTTCGTATCTCCACTATCATTACTTGCTTCGCTCTGCTTGGTCTGATGATTCTGTTTATGCCATAGGGGTAGAGTTTTCTAAACAAAGCTATATTTTGAAAACGTGCATGATTTTATAAAGACATAGTCAAAATATATTTTGAGAAATTTAGATGAACTGACGATCATGACATGGTTCAAGACACTGCAACCACTCATTCTACAGAATTTTGAGGATCCTCCTCAAAATTCTGCCCCAGTTAGATGGTTGATGATTCTGACCGTTGTTCATGTTATGATCGACTGATTGCTTCAGAATTTTGAGGGTCCTTCTCAAAATTCTGTCCCTGTTTCCAATTGCGGGGGGAAATGAGATTTTTATTGAATTATGACCGAACCCATAGGGCTGCCTACATATCCCCTCTTAAATGGGAATCAGGTCGGGCGTAGTTCAGTTTACATCATTGAAGAAAAGTATAGAAAGTTAAACATAATATCGTTTGATTGCATCTGAATTGTTGGCTTTAGCCAAACTTCTCCGTCCATTTCTGCAAGTATGAGAGCTCCTCCTGTCAATACTCGGTGAACCATATACGGACCTTGCCAGTTGGGAGAAAATTTCCCTTTGGCTTCATCTAATGTGGAAATATCTTTTTTAACATCAGCTGCCCCGGTGTGAACTGTCTTGGCTTGACTCTCTTGTTGAAGGCTCTGGACATTCTATTCTGATAAAGTTGACCATGACATATTGCATTCATCCTTTTCCCATCTATGAGGGCCAACTGCTCGTAGCGGCCTTTTATCCATTCTGCGTCGCTGAACTCAGCTTATTGTATGATTCTTAAGGAAGGGATCTCCACTTCGGCAGGGATAACAACTTCCGTACCATAAACCAGTAAATAAGGAGTTGCCCCGGTTGATATGTCGACTGTGGTGCGGTATCCCAATAAGGCGAATGATAACTTTTCATGCCACTGTTTGTGCTTTTCTATCATCTTTCTCAAATATCTTCTTGATGTTCTTGTTGGCGGCTTCCACAACTCCATTCACCTGTGGTCTATAGGTGTTGGAATTCTTGTGCTTGATTTTGAAAGTCTCGCACATAGCTTTCATCAGATCACTGTTGAGATTGGAGCCGTTTTCGGTGATGATTAACTTCGGAACCCCGAACCAACAAATGATACGGTCACAGACAAAGTCAACAATGAGTTTCTTAGTCATTGCTTTGTATGATGCTGCTTCGACCCATTTGGTGAAGTAATAAATAGCCACTAGGATGAACATGTGTTCATTTGAGGCTGTAGGCTCGATTGGTCCAATAACGTCCATTCCCCAAGCGACGAACGACCAATGCGAGCTTGTTGCATTGAGCTCATTTGGGGGTACCTTTATTGTATCTGCATGTACCTGACATCAATAGCATTTACGGACATATTGGATGCAGTCTGTTTCCATGGTCATCCAGAAGTAACTGGCTCTGAGTATTTTCTTTGCTAAGACAAAACCTTTCATGTGTGGGCCACAAGTCCCAGCATGTATCTCTTCAAGTAGTCTGGAAGCTTCCTTTGCATCGACACATCTCAGTAATCCCAATTCGAGAGTTCTCCTGTATAGGTTTTCATTGCTGAGAAAGAAATTGTTGGACAATCTCCGGAGCGTGCGTTTCTTAGTGTGATTTGCAAGCTCTGGGTACTCTCCCTTTGACAAGTATTCCCTGATGTCGTGGAACCGTGGTCTCCCGTCTGCTTCTTCTTCAATGTGGGCACAATATGCCGGTTGGCTATGGATCTTTACTTGGAATAGTATCAATGAAGTTCTTATTTGGGTGTTGTATCATGGATGATAGAGTGGCCAATGAATCAGCAAACTCGTTCTGAATTCTGATGACGCACCGAAATTCTGTCTTTGTGAACCTTTTCCTCAATTCCTGCACATGATGCAGATATGGAAATATCTTGGAATTCTTGGTAGCCCATTCTCCTTGTACTTGGTGTATTAGCATATCTGAGTCACCAATTACTAGCAACTCCTGGATACTCATGTCAATGGCCATATTGAGCCCTAAGATGTAGGCCTCATATTCTACCATATTGTTGGTACAGGGAAATCTGAGTTTGGCAGATACCAGATAATGTTGACCTGTTTCCGATATCAGGACAGCTCCAATGTCGACTCCTTTGAAATTGGATGCTCCGTCGAAGAACATTCTCCACCCGTCATAGGATTCTGCAATGTCTTCCCCTATGAATGACACTTCTTCATCGGGAAAATACGTTTTCAGGGGTTCGTATTCTCCTCCCACAGGATTCTCGGCAAGATGATCTGCCAGTGCTTGTCCCTTGACCTCTTTCTGAGTCACATAGATAATGTCAAACTCGCTCAGCAGGATTTGCCATTTGGCCAGTTTGCAGTGGGCATGGGCTTCTGAAAGATATATTTCAAGGGATCCATCCTTGATATGAGATACATGTGTAGGCACAGAAGTAATGCCTCAGCTTCTGGGTTACCCAGGTTAGAGCACAACAGGTACGTTCCAGTAGAGAATACCATACCTCATGTGGAGTGAACTTCTTAGTCAGATAATAAATATCTCGTTCCTTTCTTCCTGTCTCGTCGTGCTGCCCCAAAACGCAGCCAAAATCTCCATCTAATACCACAAGGTAGAGTAATAAAGGACTACCTGGCTCTGGCGGGACCAAGGCTGGTGGCGTTGACAAGTATTCCTTGATTCTGTCGAAAGCTTTTTGACAATCCTTGGTCCATTCGGTCGCAACATATTTCTTCAGCATCTTGAAGATTGGTTCACATATAACCGTGGACTGGTCTATGAATCGGCTGATGTAGTTAAGGCGTCCTAGGAAACTCATCACATCTTTCTTGTTCTTTAGCGGTGGCCATTCTTGGATGGATTTGACCTTTGATGGATCCAGTTCTATTCCTCGGCGGCTGATAATGAACCCAAGCAATTTCCCAGCAGGAACTCCGAACGCACACTTTGCGGGGTTTAACTTCAAGTTGTACTTTCGCATCCTGTTGAAGAATTTTCTCAAATTTACTGTATGGTCGGTGGCTCTCTTGGACTTGATGATGACGTCATCCACATACACCTCAATTTATTTATGTATCATATCATGGAAGATAGTGGTCATAACTCTCATGTAGGTGGCCCCAGCATCATTTAGGCCGAACGACATCATCTTATAACAGTAAAATCCCCACGGCGTAATGAAAGCCGTTTTCTCAGCATCTTCCTCGTCCATCCAAATCTGGTCGTAACCAGTAAAAAAATCCACGAATAATTGAAGTTCATGCTTTTCACAATTGTCATTCAAGATGTGTATGTTCGGGAGAGGAAAATCATCCTTCGGACTGGCCCAGTTGAGATCCCGGTAGTCAACACAAACTCTGACCTTTCCATCTTTCTTGGGTACTGGAACGATGTTGGCTAACCATGTCGGATATTCAACTACACTGAGAACCTTGGCATTGATTTGCTTGGTAACTTCCTCTTTGACTTTCAGACTCATATCAGACTTGAATTTTCTGAGCTTTTGCTTTACCGGCGGGCACATTGGATTGGTTGGTAACTTGTGAGCCATAATAGATGTACTTAGACCAGTCATGTCATCGTATGACCATGAAAATATGTCTTCATACTCTTTCAAGAATTGTGTGTATTCCATTTTCTCTGATGGCAATAGATGAATGCTGATGCGAGTTTCCTTGACAGTTTCTGAATCTCCCAGGTTGACTATCTCGGTTAAGTCCAGATTGGACTTAGGTCTATTTTCAAATCTTCAACTTCTCTGATAATTTCATTGGGTATGGTATCTTCTTCTTCTGAATCACTGTCCTTTTGTTGCGTTGTCTCATTGCATGTCACAGTCATTGGTTCATCAAGACAGGAAATAGTAATGATGTAAGATAAAATAATGAGAGAAAATGATAGTAAATGAATACAGATTCGTTGAAACATAAAAGTGATTTTCGAATGTTTTGGAACATTGGAGATTTTATTGGAAAATGCAAAAAATGGAAATGCGTAAAAGGAAATCATTAGCAAAATGAAATAAACAATGCTTGTTGACAGTCCAATTCTTGAGAAACGATCCCTTGCTCACAGTTTGGATGGTAGGACCTTCCTCTTCTTCCTCCTCAACAATAACACAACAGTCCATGTCACCATCTTCCAGGAATAGATCTTTCAAAGCTGCTAGAGTTTCTTCTTCTTCTGACCCCCATATGAGATCAACTTGCCAGAAAGTCTGCTCCAAATATGGTATAGGCTGTTCCAATGGATAGTAGGGACCGCGCCATGGTGGTGACCAGTCTTCGTACTCTTGCCAAGTGTGTTTGTATCCCAGCCCAAAAGTGGTGCCATGGTGCTTCAACTGTATTGGTTTTGAAATCTCCTTGAGATTTTTCCCGAATCCTCTGCCAGGCTCGTATACACTCCAGTTCAGTATACTTTCGATCTTACTGTTCCACTATTTGTCTTTATCCACTGCATTGACCCGTTCAATGTGGTGGTATGTTTATCCACCCACCCTTCTTCTACCCTCAATCACCGGGATGGTCTGGAGACTATAGATAAGGTTTCTTCCATCTCCGTGGATGATTAATTCCTGGTGGTTCCATTTAAATTTCACCGCCTGTTTCAGTGTTGATGCCACAACCCCAGCGGCATGTATCCATGGGCGTCCCAACAACAGATTATAGGATGTCGATATGTCTATCACCTGAAATTCAATTTCGAACCATGTAGGTCCCATCTGCAGACAAAGACTGATCTTGCCGATGGTAGACCTCTGAGAACCGTCGAAAGCCTTTACATTCATAGATCCTTCTTTGATCTCGTGCAACCCCTTGCCCAATTTCTTAAGTGTTGTTAACGGACAGATGTTGAGGCTGGATCCCCCGTCGATTAGAATCATGGTGATGAAGTAGTCCTCACATTGCACAGTGATGTGTAGTTCTTTGTTATGACTTAGCCCTTCAAGCGGTAGATCTTCCTCGTGGAAAGTGATATTGTGACTCTCCAACACTTGACCTACCATATTGGTAATTTATCCACTAGTTATGTTATTTGGCACATATTCTTCGTTCAACACTTTCATCAAAGCATTTCTGTGTGTCTCTGAATTCTGCAGCAATGATAGAATGGATATCTGGGCTGGAGTTTTGTTCAGTTGATCGATGACTGAGCATTCCCTGGCCTTCACCTTCCTCCAAAGATCATCTGGGCCTGTCTCAATGACGGGTGGCCTATTGGAAGCATTCTTGCTAGACTTTGACAAGTGTTCAGGTGTATAGACCTTGCCGGTCCTTGTCATCCCCTGTGCAGCACCAACTTCTTCTATCCTGACTTTACTTTTCCTTCTTGGTTCTACCGTGTAATCCCAAGGTATGGTCTTATTGTTGAAAGGCGGTGAGGTTGACACCGTCACTGTGATTGATGCAGCTAATTTTACTTCAAATGGAATGGGTGCCTTAGCAGGCGGCATGACTTCAACCTCGAATGACAAATGCGTGTTTGCAAGTGGTGCCGTTTCAAGCTTGAACGGGATTGATGCAGTTATCTTGACGTCTCTGGATGGCTGAATCTGGACTATGATAGGATTAAGAGTGACTGCTGGCTTCTTTGGGTCATCACCTTCTATGATTAGCCCGATCGACCCCTCTGGGTCCCAATCTTCTTCTATCTCTATCATGTTGACACCCCTATGGTCTGGAAGCGGATTGTTGCGAACATTGGGAGAAACTTATTTTTCCTGGATGACCTTGTTATCAATCATAGACTGGATCTTATCCTTCAATGAGCGACTATCATCAATTGTATGCCCCTTCATGCCGGAATGGTATGCACAGGTCTTGTTTGGATTAATCCACTGGGATGGATTTTCAGGGGTTATAGCAGGGATAAGAGTGACATAACTAGTAGCTTTCAATCTTTCATACAGCTGGTCGATTGGTTCAGCAATGGCAGTGTATTGTTTAGGAGGTCTGCGATCAAAGTTGGGTCGAGGTCTCGGGAAATTTTGGCGAGCAGGTGGTGATTGGAAGTGAGATGGCTAAGAGTTGTAGGTATGATAAACAGGAGCTGGTCGGGGGTATCTGGGGGAAGTAGGCTGATATGTAGACGGTGGAGATGACTGATATGTTGATGGAGGTGCTGACTGATAGGTGGGTGAGGGTGTTTGATAGGTGAGTGGGGAAGTTCTGTATACCAACGGGGATTCGGGTCACTGTGCAACCATTACCTTTCCTGCATATTTCTTCTTGGATATACCACCAGACTGCAAGTCTTTGTTGGTGTCCTGTAGGGCTTCAAAGTTAGTGACCATTCCACTTTTGATACCTTCTTCAATTCTCTCACCCAACTTGATGATATCAGAGAATTTGTGGTATTAAATCACCATTAACCTCTCATAATACTGCAGGTCTTGTGCCCGGACGAAGAATTTGTTTATTTTTTCTTCCTTTAGGGCAGGCCTGACCTTGGCAGCTTCAGATCTCCAGCGAGCGGCATACTCGCAAAAAGTTTTGGTGGGCTTCTTTTAAGGTTCTGGATGTAGAACATGTCTGGTGCGTTCTCCGTATTGAACCTTAATCGGTCCATGAAGTATGATGCCATACTTACCCAGTCGGACCACTTCTTAGGGTTTTGGCCGATACCAAGATAAAGCATCTCCTGTGAGGCTCCTTATGAACAGTTTCATGCGAATCTTCTCGTCTCTTCCTACTCCAACCAATTTATCACAATAGGTCCTGGGATCACCTGTACTATCGAACATTTTGAACTTAGGAGCTTTGTAACCCTCCGGTAGTTCAATATCGAGCTGTATGCAGAGATCTTTGTAGTTCAACCTTTCGACTCCCTTACTTCCTTCAACGCCCTGAACTCGACTAGTCATCTTCTTGAGTTCCTCGTCCAAATTCTTAATGAGCATATCCTTCTTACTGGATTCAGGTGTGTAAGCAACATGTTGGGTGGAGTGAGGTAGAGTCTCCACGTATATGGGGTTGTTCTGATGACCTGGTGTTTGAGCATAGAAGTGGTCATTTGTGGAGTCTTGTGGTTCATGGATAATTAGCGGGGTATTTCTTGGAGCATGGAAAGTGTTGTGCTGGTGCTGTGGTAGGGTAGTTTGATTTTTTGGTGGAGTTGTATGATGATGAGTTGTGGGAGGATTTTGTTTGTTTGGGGTGTTCCGAGGAGATATGGGATTTTGAGTGACATTTGGGACACTGAGTGAGAAGGATAAATTTTCCAAGTTCCGGACATGCTCAAGCTCCCCTTGGAGTTTCAACAACCTTTGCTAGAGTTGTGACATAGCGTCATTCTAAACATGAGTACCTTGATTATCAAGAGCTTCTATTCGTTCCACTGGCGTTGTGTTTTGATGTTGCCCAAATCTTCCATTTTGCCTTTGCCTTTTCCTTTAAGTGGACTAGGAGGAGGAGGAGGTGGAGGGCCCCTGGATCTTGTGTGATATGATGATGATTCTAGAATGCATGAACCAACCTTTGGGGAGGGGAATAATCAAAAGAGAAACAAAAGCAAAAAATAAAAGGTAGCCAAGCCAGTGAGGAATATGAGAAAATATTGCAGTATTTAAACACATTGTGCAGGAATAAAATCATGTCCTAACTTGGGAGTCTCGTTGTGCCCGATGTAGGCCTAGGGACAAGTTGATTTGGAGAAATTAGATGCCAAAATGCCTTATTTCATTAATGTAAAATAGACGAGTCCAAAACGACACTAAAATAATGAGTAGGAAATAAAGTCACTAATGACAATTGGCCTTATTACATTGGTAAAAGCAATGAAAAGGAAACATAGACTACTTAGTCCCCGAAGGACCTTCCCCAGGCTTGGTCTTCTTGGTTCTGTCAATCAGGTTCCCCAGGTCGTGCATGTCCAACAGCAGGTATACCCTTGCTAGATGCCCTCCTTCGTTTTCCTCAGCATTCGGGCAGTCGGCGACCCTTTTTCTTGTCTTTGCTTCTAGCTCCATCAGACCTTGCTCCAAATATTCCAACCTTTCACTAGATTTGATGGCCCTTTCCTTCCACTCTTTGATCAGTTCCATATTAGTCTTGTGTTGCTCCAGATGCTCGGCCTCGGACTCACGAACCCTTTTGCGCAGATTATTGTATTTCACCTGAGCCTCAGCCGCTTCGTCTATGACCCTGTTTCTGCTGGTGCCTGGATCAACTATCCCTGCTATGCTATTTTCCAACCATGATAGGTAAAAGCGTACGTGCCCTGCGTGGTATATTTCGGGCTCGATGGTGTCCTTTTTCTACAATAACCTTGAGATGCCACAGATGCTGATCTTCACATATGTACGGGATATCGTCGTCTTGAAAATCTGCCCTGTAATGACTCATTTTGGAGACTCGCGGTATAACTTGCTTTCCACCCGCCTGTCTCATGACCCTGATGGGAACATAGGGATATATTCCCTTTAAACCAATCAACAACAGGTGCGGAGCGTCCCTCGGTCTGATGATGAATTCACTGGTAGGGAACCATTCGAACATCCATTGAGCCTGGTCCTCGGTCAAATTATCAAAAAACTGCGCCCATTCTGTAGAATTTTCCGGTTGAACAAACCTATCATGGATTTAGTTCATCCTCTTAGGGTGGTTGAAGGCTATATGATCATTCCACACCCTTCGTGGAAATTCCTGACGATATTGGCCTCTCTGGAGATGCTCCAATAACCAAACCTGTAGTAGCAGATTGCAACCCTCAAAGTGTTTGGCCCCTTTCTGGAAGTGGTCCAAGGCTCGGTATATGTCTGCTATGATCATAGGGACAATGGTATATTTTTGCTCTTCAATCCCTTCCATTAAGGTTTTGGCTACCATAGCCAGTCTAGTGTGAATCCGGTCTCCTTTGCTTGGGAACATCATCAGGCCCGGGAAGCAAACAACGAATATGACCCAAGGAAGTAATAGAGAACTCGTAGTGGAAGATACGATGGGATTTTCTATGGCCGTATCGTTCATAGAGATAGTCAAAAGGTATGTAGGACTCTGTCAGGCACTCTAAACCATCGTTC
This sequence comes from Nicotiana paniculata, assembly GCA_005239505.1. Taxonomy (NCBI): domain Eukaryota; kingdom Viridiplantae; phylum Streptophyta; class Magnoliopsida; order Solanales; family Solanaceae; genus Nicotiana; species Nicotiana paniculata. The sequence goes on along the minus strand of ML351652.1, from coordinate 7,110 downwards.
TTCGTCAAACCCATCATTTTTCAGGAACCCCCTAGCGGCACGGTTCTCCAATACCAACAAACCTGGACTGTCCTAAGGTAATCTCGCAAATAACCTATCTCCTCCAAGAGGGGGGTCATTTCTATGTTTCCAAAATGGAACACAGACCTTTCTCTGTCCCTAAACATAGTGGTTGCTTCGATCAACATGTTGTTTGGTTGAATATCCAGTAAAAAGGGAAAGTTCCCGAGGACCCTCTTCACATGGTCTTTATCACTGGGCGAGGTCTTCCCACCAATCCAGAAATAGTGGTGGTATTCCTTGGATCATGCCGAACCTGGGGACTTCATGCCTTATTTTCTGCAAAATAGATAAGGTTAGACCCTTACCCCCGCCAGGTTCAACTATTTATACACTTATGATTAGCATGCATGCATTTAGTTCTCCAAATAAGTGCACAGAACGTGACTGCGTCCGTTGGGATTATGAAAAACCCGGTGGACTTTTGGATAAGGCTGTCTTAAAGGGCTATCGTGCGGACGACACGTTAACCCAGCTAGGTTTGACCATGATGCATGCACAATATAACAAAGTAAGGTTTCTATGGGGTTTTAGACTGGTAACCTCAAGCGGACAACCTGAGGGGCAAAGGCGCAGAACCGTCGACTGCATCGCTGATCGACTAGTTTTACCGCAAATAAGCCTTTCCGAATTTAGGGGTGATATAGAATGGAAGGGCGCAAACACTCATCAAGCGTTGCTATAGGATTTTTATAGGCACGAGTGGAATATGATGTTGAGCATGATTTATGACACAATAAATGAGCAATAAAAGCATGTTGTCATGTATTTGAACATTATGAAAGCGGTAAATACAACAGTTATAATTGAAAATGCAGTTACAAAGGAAAACAAAAGAAACATGTTGGTTTTAATTCTGAAAGGAATAGATACTTGAAATAGATAAACAATTAATGGAACATAAAGGGGGGGGGAGGAGGGAAAGGTCGCAAATATTAACAAATTAAACACAAGTTCACAAAGCAGTTTGGGGAATGGTAAAAGCCTAGGATAATCTCCAGCAGAGTCGTCATGCTGTAGTGCCCCCCTCTTTCCTCCCCTTTCAGATCGGTCAGGGTATTCGACATTATTAGGACAACTCGTTTCCTTTTGGAAAAAGGGATAAGGAATTGAAGAGTTTCCACCTAACGAGTTAAGGTGCGTTAGGGCACCTACTAAAGGTTAGTTACAAACACAGATTAGATAACCAGAGATAGGGTAAGCGTTTGAAATTACTTCAAGGGGAAGGTGTTAGGAACCCCTCGAAGTCCACAACTGTGGTTCCCGGCCCAAACACACTCTGTGAACAGATAGCATATAAACAATAAACACATAGGTAAATAGATGAAGGTTTTGAGAAGATTTGCAGTCCAAGCACACATATGTGCTTAAGTTTAAAAGATTTAAAGTCTAAGCACATATACAAAAATTCGGAGGTTTTACAATCTAAGCACACATGTGTAAGGGATAAGGGGGTCCTAGGTCGTTCATCCTATAGGATCCATCAGTACAATGCCTGATAATCACTCCTCAGAAGAGGGGCTACACGTGGCATTAGCACACTAGATATCATATCCATGTCTATCCTTCCCAACCCTTAGTGGTTATTAAGCAAGTTTATTTAATAACCTCTATGCGTGTTGTTACCTGTCCCTTCTTAATGGTCCTGGAGGAGATTAGGACCTCTACCTATAGGCAGTTCTAGACAGACCCCTAAGATTTAAAAGGAGAAAATACTAGGCGACATGCAAGAAAAAATAGGACTTTAGCAGATAAAAATAGGAAAGAAGCATTTAAGAGGCTCAGGTTTACCTCCACAAATATTGCATGTAAACATCACGTCTCAAACACAAACAAGGGCAGTATTATTAAGGAGGATCCTAAAACATGATGTCTAAGTGAATATCAAAACATAGAAGATATGCAGTTTCAATTTTATAAACCCAGAAGCAGGGGCCCTAATCAGTTTGCCTACTGATTTTAAGCATGTTAACTATTAGGCAGTAAACACAAAAAGGAAACAGTTTTCTAGTTTTAAAAAGGTTGGCTACCTAAGGCTTGCCTAGGCGTGGGGGAATGCACAATAATTACTAGAATTATTAAAAAAGTTTAGAAGTTTTTTTTACCTAAAGCATGTTGTTCTAAGTGTTGCAAAGACACATGAGTTATTACCAGTTTTACTAACACAGGATAATCATATGTGAGAATGTCTTATGTCCCTTTTTCATGCATCAGTAGTTTAGGTAGGTGTGACTTAGTGAGATCCTAAAACAGGGTATCTAGTATGAACAATATAAGATGCAGAATGATTTATATGCAAAATTCCTAAAAAACATGATTTCTAGATGCACAGAAAGTTACAACATGATTTCAGAATATGCAGTAGCAACAATTTTCATGTTAATGTTGTTATTTAGCCTAGATGCAGGATTTCTAAATGATGAAAATAATGTCAAATGAGATGCTGAAGTAGTAAACCTAAGAACATGATATCTAATGCATGACATGGTTAGAATGTATTGGTCCTAAACATGGATTGTAATGCACACATAGAAATGTAAGCCTAAGTCATGGTTTCTACCCCACTGATATTGACAACAAACATGGCTACCCTCCCATTTTCACTATCAATCCCCAATATTCTCTTACAACAATTATTACAAACCAATGTGAATGTATTACATAAGTCGATAAAGAAAAATAAGAAGTTACACTATAGGGAGCCTGAAAACAGGCCAAGACTTTCAGAACCTCAAGTACCCAAATGTTTCATAGCCTTTCTCATATCCGGGTGTGTCAGAGTTACCTAAGGACCTCAAGGGATCCCGGGCAGTGCTTACATCCATATTTCATAACCATAATTGAGTAAGTGCAGTGTGGAAGGGCCAACCCTAGTGCATCAGAGTTCAGAGGGATCTCACAGGAATCCCAAGGCAGTCATACACTGGAGGGGCAAAACCTAAGGACCTAAGAGTAGAGTGAGAGTACTTGACATAGTTTTGAAAAGGGTTTAATAGGAAAGAAGTATTTGAAAGAAGGGATTCAGTTGCAGTAGCTTTATAAAAATATGAGAGTTGTTTGGGAGTAAAACAATTTGATAAGAGTGGTGAAATCAAACGAACAACAGATCAAACACAGAGCCAAACAAATTCAGCAATACTCAAATAACAACCCTTTACTCAGGGATAATTCGGGACTGGGAACACATAATACACATATAATAAACATAAGTCTCTTGCAATTAAGGGGTAGCCAATAGTATAAATAGTGAGACATGAATTCAGGAATGCTAATTAAAACATAGTCACAGAATCAGAAGTGCTTAGGGGGTTCATGGGATTGGGAGATGACATAGTATAGGATTTCATAGCAGCAGTGAGAACATAGAAGCACTAAACATGATTGAGCATAACATCAGGGTAACTTAGGGTAACAAATCAATAAGACATACCAGAACTAGGCTACTAGTACACAAGTATCAAAACAGAATTGAGTCATATTGAATCAGATTACAGGTTTATAAGAACATGCTAATCCTAAAGAGTTAAGACATAATTAGCATACTAGATGAAGCAATTATGCAAAGAGGTTAAGTACATGTTGAAAAACAAAATAATAGATAGAAATAGATCAGAAACATGATAAACTGAAGCAGTAAAAGGAACAGTCAGGATTAATTAAGGAAAGGGTAAGGGGATGACATCGGATAGAAGATGAGGGAAATGATAGAAGTGAGGGTTTAGTAGGGGATCGTTTGGATTAATTAAGGAAAGGGTAAATCCGGACCGTTGACCTAAGTGATCAACAGTCAGGATTGAAGTGGGGTGTTGGGTTGGTTAGGATAAATGTATTGGGCCTGGGTGTTTGGGCCGTTTTAACCAGACTTGGGTCATGTCTAATTAGGTTATAAATGAAATGAAAGTGGCTATCTGTTAAATACCCCATGTAAATTAATTAAAATAATTTATAAAAAAAAGATGTTAATTATAAAAATGAATTTCATGTGTAGAAAATAATTAAGATGATTACTTAGTATTTTAAAAATACAAATGATTAATTTATGGATAAAAATAGTATAAAATCGTATGATTGAGCTATAATTGCAAAGTCATTGCAATTGTAGCCAAAAGGTGCCAATTTGGCTAATTATGAAATAACTTGGTCTTAATAGGACCAAAATAATTAATGAAACCTAGAAATGCCTTTTGAAATCATTTGTAATGCAATTTTATAATTATTTATTGGAAATAAATGCTGGATAGATTAATTCAAAATACATGGAAATTGTGGAAAAATATTAATTACTATTGATACATGATTTGAAGCTATATATGCAAATTTAAAATATTTTGAGAAAAAATTGGGTATCAACAACATGTACTTCGATATCTCATGAATGACCTTGCTCGAGGGGTTCTACTTTCTAGTTCTTCTGATTTTTCTCTTGTAGCTGATTCTGATTCTGATTGGGTAGCTTGTGATGTATCTCGCAAGTCTATTAGTGGCTATTATACTACTCTTGGTGGAAACCCTATTTCTTGGAAGAGCAAGAAACAATCTACTATATCATTGTCCTTTGCTGAAGCTGAATATCGGGCTCTTCGAAAGGTGACTGCTGAAATTTCTTGGCTGGTTAGGCTTTTGGCTGATCTTAGTTTGCATGTTACCAGTCCTGTCTCTGTTTTCGTGACTCACGGGCAGCCCTTCACATGTCAATGAACCCTGTATTTCATGAGCGTACCAAGAATATTGAGGTTCATTGCCACTATGTCCGTAAATATTTGTCTTCTGGCCTGATTTCCCTCCACTACATCTCTTCAACAAATCAATTAACAGACATTATGACTAAGCCCTAATTGGGAAACCTCATCATGAAATTCTTTGCAAGCTTGGTGTGGTATCACCCTCGAGCTTGAGGGGTAGGGGGTAGGGGTGTTAACCAGACTGTTACTCAGGCCCAGTCCAACAAAGGAAAGCAACTAGCCCACTAACTTTTTGTTTGAGACCCGGCCCAATTGTACCCTTTACTTTGTATTTTGTAATTCATCTCATCTACAATTTTTTTTCTTATATAATTGTAAATATATATATATATATATATATATATATATATATATATATATATATATATATATATATATATATATATATATATACACACACATAATAAAGAAAAAAGAAATCAGACTGGTCTGAATTCATTTGACCGACTCATTTTTCTCTCTCTTCTTCTTCAACCACTAGGGTTTCATTCTCGTTAATTCCGCCATAGCTCAAAATTGTTCCAAGTTAATAACTTGTTTTCTATTAACATTGTAGGGTGTGATTTTTATGTTCAAAACTCCTAAAGTACTCTAACTTTTCGAATTCATTTACTTAGCCTCCTATCTAATTAATTGGATAGCCTCCCCTGAAAATATCTAGATCTTAGAGGACCATGCACCTATATAATTTAGAGAAGTTTTTGGGTAACTTCAACATACACAAAATTGAATCACTTAAAAAATGTGACTTTATAAGTTTAAGTTTTGTAAACGTATTGACGGAATGTTGAATTTAAAGTTTTTTATATCTGAACTCCTTTGTCATTCCTTTTATTTGGAATATAACAATATATCTACTACAAACTTTTTTCTGATTTTACTTTCGAATACTTCTTTTTTCTAACTTCAACTTAAATATTGTCCAAGCACCTACTAAATAACTCTCTTAACTTGTAGATCGTTTGTCCAAGATTTTTCCTTTAAAAAAAATACCTTTTTGTCAATTTGAGGTGTTTGACCAAGCATTTTCGGGGAAAAAGTGCTTTTGGCTAGAAGCATAAGCAATAAGCAGAAAAAAGTAATTTCTCCCCAGAAGCAGAATCAATTTTGACTTTTCTTCCAACCAAATATACCCTTAGCAAAATAGTATATATATAACAAAATAACCTTACTTAGTTTTAACTATTAAGTGATATATAACTTTTGGGATGAACTTTCATATATATTAAATAAATTTTTGATATATTTAAATTATCTTGAAAGTATAAAGTTCTTTTCAATTTTATTTTATATTTTACTTAAATAAAATAAAAAATTTATATTATCATTAATAATAAATATTTATGATTATTTATATACTTATAATATATTAACTATTAAGCAAAACTCTTCTTGTTCTTATTTGTAATTTGACACTTCTAAATACATTTTGAAAATATTGGACAAACAAAAATTGTTGTTCAAAAGTTATTTTCAAATTGAATAGCCAAGCAAAAAATGCTTTTCTCAAAAAGTACTTTTCGAAAAGCACTTCGCAAAATAAGCTAATTTTTTCAGCTTGGCTAAACAAGCTATCATTCTAGGAGTACAATTTATGTACTCCTCATCCGCGTTACTTAAAAGCTTTAGACCAATAAGTCATTTATCTAAGTTTAAAGGTATTAAGTTAATGATTGTTTTAACAAAAATAAAACCATATTGTTTACCCGTAAAACGATATAGTTGAATTTGTTGCGTGATTTATAGACAAGTAAACTGTTTGATCCATAAATGGTAAATAAACAAGATAAGAAGTAAGACCTGGCGATTGAAATTGAAGAAGATGATAAGCCTGACTCGTAGAAAATCGTCTCCGATGACAGAAATGAGAACAATGTAAAAAATCAAATAAAGTTGTATTAATTGAGAGCAAAAGTGGAATACATCATAAGTTTTGCCAAGAATTTCGTATGTTACAATGGCTGCTGAGCATGCTATTTATGGATATACCTAGGAAAACAAGATCCTAGGATCAAGCCCTACTTAAATGATAATAAAGGAGCCATTGATGAATATGTATCGACAGGTCATGAATGCAAATATTCTCTGCAACGGCTGCCCATTTAATGTTAGAGAATACTCTTCATTGAATGCTATCCGATGATAAATATTTGAACTGCTTTTGTTGACCATAATCCCTCCGGGTTTATCCGATGTCAATTGCGGCTGTTGTCCCTGTCACTCCTCCCTTTTTTATACGCCCCCAAAAGGGGTATAGGAGTTTTTCCACTTAAAGTGACATTATTCGAAATGGGAATATTTTATTTTT